>CAIGQV010019084.1:596819-626686 GCA_903798115.1 Danio jaintianensis
TTTTTTACTGCTACTATTACTATTTACTGTGTTTACTGTTTTTTTTTTTTTAATATATGTATGTTTTTTTATTTATTTATTTTTTAATGTAAACTTTATAAATGCTTTGGCAATACATTTGTAACATTTGTCATGCCAATAAAGCAATTATTGAATTGAATTGAATTGAATTGAGAGAGAGAGAGTGAGAGAGAGAGAGAGAGAGAGAGAGAGAGAGAGAGAGAGAGAGAGAGAGAGGGAAATAGAAGAAAAGACTTTTGTCTGGATAACATCGTTGGTCTCTTTTCAATTGCATTAACCCTGAAAGAATGCATAATAATTAACAATTAAACAGGCTGTTATTCACACTTATCCACACATGACATTATCTTTGAGATTTGCTGTGACCATGAAATGAACTTTAATTACAACCTTGTTTTTCTCCCCTTCCGGAAGTTTTTTTTCTCCACCCCCCAATTCATGGGTCTCTTAAAGGATGTGGAACGGATGATCATGCTGCTCAAATTCGTTCTAATCTCTCAAATGTATCTATTCAGCTTTTTTTTTTCTTTTCACAAGCACACATTGCTGTGTTTGGATCAATGAGACGATTGCGCATATTAAACCAGGAGTCTTGGATGCTTTAAGAAAATAATGGCTGACGAGTTGTTAACAGCGGCTAGTTATATTACCCTTCACCCCGTTGCTAGGAAGCTAATTTTAGGTGATCAATCAATTCAGAGAGCATAGATGTGTAATTAGGAGTCTCTTTTGTTTTAAGAGGATGACCTTGTGATGAATGTTTACAGGCGAACCAGTCTCGGGGGACGGTGGTAGAGTTAAGGCGGTCTAATCTTCGTGTTTTGTATTTGATAAAGGTTTTTGTATGTGCAAAGGCCACTTCACTTTAACGATAAAGGTATAATTTAAAAAGTGCCTTGAATTGATCAGAATAGAGCAGTCCAGACCACTGCTGTACTGATAAGAACACAGAGGATTACAACACAGAGAATTACTTTTACAACAAAGACAGAATCCATCTGATAAATAAATAATACATGGCTTTAGTTATCTTTATAGTTATTGTTTTTTGATGAGAGTAGATTTAAGGCTTTAAGTAAGTGTTTTTCAGGGCTTTTTAAATTTTTTGTTAAATTATATAAAATGAATGGTGTAACAATACAATCTTTAAAACACAATTTTGAGGTATACAAATATGTATTTGAAATGTAAAAAAATATTTGCAATTTGGAGATAGAAATGTAAATTGTGTCATCATCTACTCACCCTAATATCAATAGGTTTTTGTTCAACTTCCAAGCACATGGAGATATTTCTTTAAAAACTGATTTTTGCACATCCATTTACAATTCATACACCATTAAAAGGGCGACGCGGTGGCGCAGTGGGTAGCACGTTCGCCTCACAGCAAGAAGGTCGCTGGTTCGAGCCTCGGCTGGGTCAGTTGGCATTTCTGTGTGGAGTTTGCATGTTCTCCCCGTGTTCGCGTGGGTTTCCTCCGGGTGCTCCGGTTTCCCCCACAGTCCAAAGACATGCGGTATAGGTGAATTGGGTAAGCTAAAATTGTCCGTAGTGTATGTGTGTGAATGAGTGTGTATGAATGTTTCCCAGTGATGGGTTGCAGCTGGAAGGGCATCCGCTGCATAAAACATATGCTGGATAAGTTGGCGGTTCATCCCGCTGTGGCGACCCCAGATTAATAAAGGGACTAAGCCGAAAAGAAAATGAATGAATGAATGAACACCATTAAAAGATTAAAAGAAAAAAAAAAATCTACCAAAAGATACCATAACAAATATCCAGTCTAATCCAAACCCAAGTCTTTTAAAGAGATAAAATCTGATGATGACTTACAGTATTTAATAATATAATGCAATAATTATTATTATTCAAAAAATATTACAATGGTTTTGTAATGTGAGTTCAGTGATTTGTGTAAAAGGGTGGCATGAATGTATTGTGACACTCCTAATTTCCAATACATTTTCAGTCATAGAATTTTATGAAAGTTAAAGCAATAAGTCCCAAGAAGCCATGGTTTATGGTGAATTTAGAACAGCTAAGGTGCATTGTTATGCATAATGTGGAGCATCCGAATTCACAGCTTCAGCTTCATATTACTACACAATATATTATCGACAAAAATATGACACCAAACAATGTAACTCAACGAATGTACGTTACTATACCTGAAACAGAGAACATTTATATAATCTTCCCTCTTCACTTCAGAAACAAACACTTGAACACAATCTTGTAGAGATACATGCCTTTGACAAAAGTTTAAATAGTTTTAACTGTTAAAGTTTTAATGTTTTTTTTCAGACTTCAAAACATTAATAAACTGTTAATTTTGCTTAAATGTATAATACCACAGCATGAAGGACTGCATTTACTGGTTTCATTATAGCGAATTTTATCACAATTAATTGCTTACACATTTTGTAGATTTGTTTTTAGTTATTATAGCATGTGATAGAAATGTAAAAGTTTTTATGGGTTAATTTTAGCAGTAATGACAAAATAAACAATTTATTTGCCTTTCTTTAATAGCAGTATAATTCTTTATTTATTAATAACATGATTTATTTTGACATTTTATGTATGGATTGTATACATGGATTGTTATCAATATTATTTTTGTTCATGTTTATGTGCTAGTGTGCTAGTGCTAATTCTCTAGACACTCTAAAATTAGCATCAAGCTATTACCACATCAGCATAACAAGGAACAGCATGTTATGTCATTTCAGCACATATACATACTCTTTTCCTCATTTGTTATTAGCAGTGTCCACTCTCCTCTCCATTGTATCTGCCTGATGTTGATAGTAGGATTTGTTTTCCTCTCTGAGATCTTAGATTGATGAGTGCTAAGATAAGTAGGGAAAGAGAGAGAGAGAGAAAAAGAGAGAGAGAGAGAGAGACAGATGCCGAGACAAAGACGGAGACGGAGAGGGTGAGACGGAGAGGGTTTGGCAGGCCTGTTTGTTTGCCCTTGCCCGAGCCAAAGCCTGGTGTTTACAGCCACTGCTGATCCACTCCACAGCACTGCATAGATGAGCGATATGAGACTCATTAGCCCTGATTGCATTTATCCACTTCTGTGCTCCACTGGCCGGTGACAGCTCAGCCTCGTGATTGATAGAAATACAACAGGGGTCAAAAGCAGGGAAATTAGACCCTGTTGAGTGGAGGATTTAAGCATTTTGTCGGTACATGTTGTGCGGCTGCTGGACTGGGTGTTTGTGTTGTCTTAAAAGTCAATGTGAAATAAACATTCTGCTTATTTGCTTAGTATGAACAGTCAGTGGACCAGAATGTGAAAGGAAGTACTGTATGCACATACAATCATGTGGAAAAGCTAGAATACACTACAAAATTAAAAATCCTCCATATAAGGACATTAAAAAAGTGCATCAAGCTATTAGGTCTTAAAATTCCTCTTAAAAATCTTAAAAAAACCTCAGATGCACAGCAACATATAGGATGAACAAAAATAAGTCAGGCACTGCTACTCAAATACCTCAATTGAACACTGCACTTTTTTTTTTGGAAAAGGCTCATTTTACAACTCCCCTAGAGTTAAACAATTGAGTTTTGCCATTTTTGAATATATTCAGTTGATCTCTGGGTCTAGCAAGAGCAGTTGTAGCTTAGCTTAGCATAAATCATTGAATGGGATTAGATCATTAGCATCTTGCTCAAAAACCAAATAGTTTTGATAATTGTCTTATTAAAAGCTTGACCCTTCTGTTGTTACATTGTGTACTAAGGCCAACAGAAAATGAAAAGTTACCTAGTTAGCTAGCTGAGAACTATTCATTCATTCATTTTCTTATCGGCTTAGTCCCTTTATTAATCTGGGGTTGCCACAGCAGAATGAACCGCCAACTTATCCAGCATATGTTTTACGCAGTGGATGCCCTTCCAGCTGCAACCCATCACTGGGAAACATCCATACACACTGATTCACACACATACACTACGGACAATTTAGCCTACCCAATTCACCTATAGCGCATGTCTTTGGACTTGCGGGGGAAACCGGAGCACCCGGAGGAAACCCACGCCAACACGGGGAGAACATGCAAACTTCACACAGAATAGCCAACTGACCCAGCCGAGGCTCGAACCAGCAACCTTCTTGCTGTGAGGCGAATGTGCTACCCACTGCGCCACCGTGCAGCCCAGAACTATTCAGGTGCTGCATAATATCATTGCATTTATTATTATGCCAGAATGACAGTATAGTTCCTAGCCATAAAAAATAGCAGCTTTTCATTTTTCAGTTATTTATGCTAAACTATACTAAAAATGTTCCTGCCAGACCCAGAGATCAGCCGAATGGATAAAAAAACGGCAAAACTCAAATGTTTACCTCTAGAGGAAATAAAAAATCTGCCTATTTGCAAAAAAGTGTGTTCCTTTTGATCATCAGCACATTTTTTTTGCAGTTTGTTGGTATTAAAAGATATTCTTTTTGACAGCTAAAGCTTAGACAAAATGTTGTCATGCAGCAAGACAATAACCCCAAGCACAACAGCTGAAATGTACATTTATTGTCAAACTGTAAATGTAATAGGCTTTGGCGTTTTTTTTGTTTTCATTTGTACAGTTGTGCTGTAAGTCAAACTCTGAGCAGGGGAATTATTTTGAGTTTATTTTGTTATGATCAGTTATTCCCCTAAATGGCTGAAATTTCAGTTCTTTGGTGATATTTTGGTTTTTCTTCGAGCATTTAAACATTTTGTAAAAAAGAGACATGATTTGAAACAACACTTTAAAGCTGCTTTATTTTTGTTACATTTTTAAACCACTGCTTGAAAAGGTACATTTGTTATTGTAAAACATGGTGTTTTGTACTGCCAAATTCAATTTAGTAAAGCATAAGCTTCAGAGAGAGAAAAAAGCTGCCAGTACTTACACTCAAAAAAATTAAAAATAAATAAATAATTCTGCTTGTTCAAACTACTACTGCTCAAACTACTACAATTTTGGAATTATTATTATTTTTTTACAGGGTAAGTAATTTACTTTAAATGTAGAAACGGTGTTATGTCGTATTTGCAAATACAGTAGCCAATTTAGATTTCACCACAAGTAAGACTCGTTTTTTAAACAAACAGTGGGTGGCACATAGGCTCAGTAGTTAGCACTGTTGCTTCACAGCAAGAAGGTCGCTGGTTTGAGTCCCGGCTGGGCCAGTTGGCATTTTTGTGTGGAGTTACATGTTCTCCCCGTGTTCACAGTGAGAGACCATTAATTCACAGAAACCTGCTGACAACTGTACTACCAGTTATTTACTCTTTTTAATGGGGCAGTTTTTAACAGTATCTACAATATAACCGAAACTGAAAATGAAAAAATAAAAAATCAGTAGTTCAGTCAAAGTCCAGAAATATCCTGGCTGAAATGCTCTGCAAAAAACTCAGAAACACTTCCAGAATGGACTGAGAGACTGATAATGTCATACAGAAAATGTTACAGCTAAAATTGGATAAACTTACTGCTAAAAGTACATATAAATGCATCTGAATTATAGGTTGTTCTAATTTGTCACACATGGCTTTTCTATTTTGCTCCTTTTCTATCTTGGCTTTATTTTTGTTAAATAACTAATGACACAACATGAGATACAGTATATGATGTTGTTCATGGTTTTATTGTCCAAATTTTGAGACCCGCCAAGGAAACTATAAAAAATATAGTTTTTATTTTTATTTTTTTTATTATGTCCTTACACTGAACACTATGGTATTCAAAATCTTTTTCACATCACTGTATATATAAAGTGTTAGTAGTTTTGGTAAAATGATGTGATGACAGTACAGACACTATGGAGAGGCATTTGAAAGTAAACACATTTATATGTCAGAAAACAATAAAGGCTCTTGAAAATATAGTGATACATAAAAAGCTTACATATTCTCACATGGATTTACATTCAAAACAACACAGAATTGACGTGTTGTGGTTAGCAAGACAGCCTGATGAGGGCTTGTTAGCCACAATGTGCCACTTGTGAGCTGGGTTTAATATAAAGCCGTGTGGGAATAAAAGCTTAGTGTATCACTATATTGTGTGTTTGGAGTTTTAGGAAATGAAGAAATCCCACGTCCAAACAGGTCTGATCTATGGACTGTACAACCTGGTAGTATTTTTGTATATTTTTTTGTTGTACATATAAATATATACTCTATGTGTTTATTTAATTATGATGACAGTAAATACTTTCATACTGCAAAAATATAGAGTGGAGGATTTGAACATTTTGTCTGTACATGTTGAGACTGTGTGTTTGTGAGGAGAATAAAGAAGTCCTTAAACTCAACATGAGAATTTAATTTCTTAGTACATGTTGCTGGTAATATTTTGCATAATTCATCAGTGCTCCTTATTTTGAAGAAAAAAAGATTAATACTTTTTCATCAACATGTGTGAATTTGCTGAAATGATAAGCTGAATTGGATTTGCTTAGATGTCTTTTTTAACTTTGGAAACTCTTGACAGAGGTGAAACGGGATGTAAATGCTTCACAATGGTTTGTTAATTCTCTAAATTGTTGTTACTGTTGGTTTGAGCAATTGTTCTTCAAGGTCATGATTTGCTGTTGTTTGCATGTACAGTACTGTAACAAAAGTGTGGGGTCAGTACACATTTTCACTAATGTTTTTTGATAAAACACTATATTTTTATTGGGCAAAGATACTGTAATAGATGACAAATTATTTTCATTGTGCCGTGGACACAAAGCCAATTAAATGCAATTGACATCTATGCAGAGTTCAGTTCTTTACAATAAGCACACATAGTGGAAACACTTACTGTATATACTGTTGGCTGAATGTACAGTAAAATATAAACAGGTACAATACAAAGAGTCAAAAACAGACCAGATTGTGAAAGGGTAGTCATGGCCTTGTTAGAGAATTGGGTCGTCATCTTAAGGTTGCAGGTTTGAGGTTTGGCAACGGCAGGGGTTGTAAGTGGGGGGAGTTAATAACTAGCATCTTTTTTGCATCATTTTTTATAAAAAATGAAATATATTAATATTTTCTTTATAAATATTCATATTATTATTGTTATAGATCTAATTAAAAATAAACTAATGATTAAGTATAATTGTAGTATTTATTTGTAATTTATACAACAATACTATTCTTGTTGTTATTATTTATTATTATTATTATTATTATTATTATTATTATTATTATTATTATTATTATTATTATTATTATTATTATTATTATTATTGCTACGAATATTAATGGTTGTTTTCTCCTAGGCTCTCAAATGTAAATGTTATTATTGTAAAACCACAGGAAACTTTCTGAAAATGTTTTTGTTTTGTTTTAAGATGTTGTATAAGGTGCATGCTCCATTTTCAAATACACTTTATAATAGACTCAAACTCACAGCACTTGCAGAAATTGAGTTTATATGGATCATTTACTGCAAACTGAGTTGCTCTGTTACACTGAGCTGCTCATGCCAAAAAATCACAATGCTGCACATCAGATTACATATTTATATAATTGCAACATAGTCTCTGTGATTTGATATTCAGACAAAGCCATGCTGCATTCTCACACTATTGGAATTGGAAAAAAGTTACAGACTGAATGGCCAGTAAAACATATTCACGTAACAAATGGCGAGTACTATATTTGTTTTATGGTTGTGTGTTTTTTATGGCTTGTTATTAGGGTTGTGTGGATTAAAGTATGCATTAATCGGAAGTTGCTAACACTTTTATTTCAGTATATTGATGCACTTCCAACTGAAACTGAATATTAAGTAGGGGGTGGGGCTTTCTTTTTTTGTATCATTCCCTCATAGCAAACTTACAGGGTTGTTGCTAGAAGGGATACATTATTCCAGCAATCTTTTTCAGCCCACCTGGAAACACGTCTGAGTGGATAAAAAAGCTGCATTGTTTACATTGATGACATGCTCATTAATCAACGTATAACTTTCTGAGACATTCATGAATCAGTCATTCACAGCCTGCACACCTTCTGAGCATTGGCTTAAATGCTGAATTATTAGAAGTATGCAATACTCACAGTATAAAAGCTTCAACCTGTGATGTTGACAAACATGCGGTTCTGCTTATATTCTCATTTTTTTTCCATTGGCAGTGAAAAACCTACAGATATTCTGTCATTTTGGTCATAAAGATAAGAGAAAGACGTCATTCAAAGCAGTACCTGTTTTTTATTTGTGGATACTCACAAATACAAACCCTTGCTTTTATAGAATAGAAAACTTTCTCTCAGCCATCTGTCATCTCCGTCTGCATGATCTTTTTGTTGAAAAGTGCCATCAAAATAAGGAATAAATCTCAGAACAAAGTCGTTACATCTTTGTTGTAAACTTTTAAAGACATTTGTAAATGAATGATGCGAAGTTCATTGTGTTATTCTGAGGACAATTTCACGCCCACAAATATGGCATGGCACAAAATGAGACATGATTAGTTGGGTAACCTATCAGTCATATGACATAGTGGGCAGTCCTTGACCATTCAAAGCAGCCAAAACTCCCAGACCTTCAGCCGTCAGTCTGAGATTTAGCTCATGACACTATGTCTACCCCTACCCCAATCCTAAACCCAACCCTCACATTAATATAAAAACAATAAATGGTGTTTTATGGTTATTGTATTGTTGTAATAATATAAATAATTCTCATTAAGCTCCATCTACAGAGTTCTCCCTTCTAGACGTTACTAACTGCCAACTACCAAACTGACAACAGAGAAGCATCACAGCCCCAAATGCAGAAGCAATTGGTCAGAATTTGATTGAGGATTATCAAAACAAACATTTTTGAATGGATTAATTGTTTACTTAAAAAAATAACAATGTGCTCTTTTACTAACATTAGATGATCAAAAGTAGTGTATCAAAGTATTTTTCACTGCTGTTTTCTCTTGGTCTAAATCTCTGGCAACAACAACTCCAGACTGACAAGTGGCCAGAGTAATCCCTGTATGAAACTCAATTAATACCAGAGATGTGCATTGCATTGTCTTGCAAATGCTGCTGCAATACCTTATGGCTTTCACCCATGTTGACGAGGCTCCAGTATTCAAGCTCCGGGCTGGAAACACATTCTTTCATGTCAGTCTGGATCAGTCATTGCTGCATGTGGAACCTCGGCTGAATGTTGTTATGTCAGGCAGAATGTAAAGGGCAAGTGACAGAGCCGCGGTAAAGAGCTCCAAGGCAGCAGTCTGCGCTTTTATCAGTGGTAGAGAGCCAGAAACACACGCACGAAAGGAGAAAAGCTCGCTGCCATTAATTATGGAGCAGACAGTGATGGTGTGCACAGACAGACTGTGTTTTATGCAGGTAGAATGAGATGTCAGTCTTGAGGCGGAGCATTACTTAAACCCTGGGCAGCACCGACAATTCTCAAGATTTCAGAAAAAGGAAAAAAGCTTTTAACTGACTTTAACAAGGAGGTTATGTAGCGAGTCGGAAATTGCTGTCGAGGAGCAAAGTATCAGGACTGCATGATCAGGGTTCACGAGGGCAATGTGACTGATGCTTATGGGCCGGCTTTCATTGCTCTGTCTCACCTTGTGTTCTCGCTGCCACTTTCTCTCATTTGGCCTTTAACGAGAGTCTGTGCACTTCTGAAAGTACATGTCGGTGTTCAGCGTGATAGCCTCCTGTTTGACATCAGCTACTTTTTTAACTTCAGTAGTGGAGGTGACCCGAGGTGACCTGAAGCAATTGTAGTAATTTTTCGTGAGAGGAACGCCCTTGATACCCTGTCAGGGTTTTTGGTCATACTCTATTTTAAGGAACAATTTCTGCTATAAACAAACTATTAACTATGACTTTTTCCTCAATAAACTCCTAATTTACTGCTTATTATTAGTTATTAACCCCTGTGTGCTGTTGGGGATGTTTTCATTCACTCTGGGGTCATTTTGAATCTTAATTTGGCCACAACTTTCTCTGTGTTTCAGCAAATGAAATGATTTTTGGTGACAAATCTTATTTTGACATATTTTGGTAAAACGCTTTGAAATTTTTCAAAAATTCAACAATATACTCAAATTGAGCAAATTGACTACCCTTTCGTTATATTCATGGCTGTTTTTGCCCCATTGACTTCAATTATAATGCCATTTTTGATTGCAAAACCCTCAAAGTCATCAGTTACAGTGCCAAAAAAGCTTAGTTTCTGCCTTCTATATGGAGTATAGTGTGTGTGTGTATGTGTGCGTGTGTGTGTGTGTGTGCGTGTATGTGCGAGAGAAAGACACTTATCTTGATATGTCTAAGAAAATCAAAATAAGCTGCTCAGCTCTTTACATAGCAAACATAATAAGTGAATTTATGCATATGCACACACTATAATCTGCTGTTTCACTCGATAGAACTCCATATAAAAGCCAGAAACTTTTTTTGCACAGACCTATCTAAAGGGTTAATGCTGCCAACTGATGATCAACAGTAAAAATTACACATTTTACCTTTTCCCAACAGGGAAAACCAGCAACAATCAAGTATGCATGATTATATGCTTCTTGCAACCAAAAAATGTCATTATAATAGAAGTCAATGGGGCAAAAATAGCCACGAACATAACGAACAGTATACAAGGGTTAGTTAGCAGTTGGGTTTAGATATTGGGTAGGATTAGGGATGTAGAATAAGACCATGCAGAATGTGTACTTTATAAGTACAAATAAACAGTCAATATCTTAATAATAGACAGGTAATAAGCCACTAGTTAATGATTAGAATTGGTACCTAAACTAAAGTGTTAATAGCTTTTTATTGATTTATTTTTTCATCCCATGCTGATGAGCGAGGCCCTGTGCTGTCCATGGAGGGTGTAGTAGGGTAAATATTTGATATACTATTACATAGACAGCAGCGTCACACTTCACTGTAGTGTGAGCAGCTGTTGACATGACAGATGATTTCTTGCTATGTAAGAGGAATGATGGATGAATTAGCACAGTGTAAACTAGGGGTGTGAACCTAAACTGGTCTCACTGTTTAATTAAGATTATCATGTCATTGATTTGGTTATCACGATGCATGACCAATCTTTGACGATGCACTGCATCCTCAATTTTCTGATTTAATTCATATTTACAATTTTATCATTAAAAATTATCTTTTTTATTGGGGCAAACTCACAAATCAGCAAAATGTGCCCAGATATAGACATTTAAAATAGCAATGGAAAGGCCGGGACGACGCGTGCGCCAGTTGCATACTATGGTATTTTAAGTACTCGCACACATCTCGCCCTCATCACCATAGAATTTTACTGTGACAAATGACATCAGCAAACTGTCAGTACATCATAACCGGTTATGTTAATAAATCAATACTGAATGGTTCTCATCTGCATCGTGATGTATCGTAAAAGTGATTAATTTTGAAAGGCCAGTTTTTAGGCTACTGTATGTGATTGTTGTCACTCACTGTTGTCGTAACAGTTACAGAGGCTTTTTACACACTTTTCTCAAGCGCTGTTCAATGATTAGAAGATTTTTTCAACACTTTGTTTAACAGAATTTTTTTTTGTGAACTAATTTATAATAACTAGATTATTTTGCCCTGCCATAATGACAGTACATAACATTTTACTAGTTACTTTGGAAGATACTAGTATTCAGCTTAAAGTACAATTCAAGGCTTAACTAGGTAAATTAGATTAACTATGCAAGTTAGGTTAATTACAATTTTAAGGGGGCTAATAATATTGACCCTAAAATGATTTGGTCACACTTCATTTCAATGTACAATTTTAGCTCAATAAACTTCTAATTAGCTCCATAATAATAGTCAGTAATTTAGTTCTTGGGTTTAAGTATTGGGTAGGGATGTAAAATAAAGTCATACTTTATAAGTGCTAATAAACAGTTGATATCTTAGTAATAGGCAGGTAATAATACAGTAGTAATTGTTGTTAATTGTTACTTAAACTAAAGGGTTCAAATGTTTTATTCATTCATTCATTCATTCATTTTGTTTTCGGCTTAGTCCCTTTATTAATCTGGGGTCACCACAGCGGAATGAACCGCCAACTTATCCAGCATATGTTTTACGCAGCGGATGCCCTTCCAGCTGCAACCCATCACTGGGAAACATCCATACACACCCATTCACACACATACACTACGGACAATTTAGCTTACCCAATTCACCTATTACCACATGTTTTTGGACTTGTGGGGGAAACCGGAGCACCCGGAGGAAACCCACGCGAACACGGGGAGAACATGCAAACTCCACACAGAAATGCCAACTGACCCAGCCGGGGCTCGAACCAGCGACCTTCTTGCTGTGAGGTGATTGTGCTACCCACTGCGCCACCGTGCTGCCCCTCAAATGTTTTATTCCAATTAAAGTAAATAAGACTAATAAAATATAATTATAATATGAACAATAAAATATAATAGTAAAAGGTGTAAAAATTCTCTGTTATTTTTTATTCATTTAATTTTATTTTGGCTTTGTCCCTTATTTATCAGGGGTCGACACAGCGGAATGAACCGCCAACTATTCCGGCATATGTTTTACACAGCGGATGCCCATACACTATGGCCAGTTTTGTTTACCCAATTCACTTGTATACCGCATGTATTTGGACTGTGGGGGAAACCGGAGCACCCGGAGGAAACCCACACCAACATGGGGAGAACATGCAAACTCCACACAGAAGTGCCAACTGGCCCAGCCAGGACTCGAACCAGCAACCTTCTTGCTGTGAAGTGACAGTGCTAACCACTGAGCCACCGTGCCGCATGTTCTCTGTTAAACATCACAATATTTGAAAAAGAACAAAAAATAAGTAAAATTAGGGATAATAATTTTGCCTTCAACTGTACGTATGCTGTTTCTTTATCCACTAAGATAAAAAAGAAATACTCATTAATTATAGCCAAATTGTTACTCACATCCACATACATGCAAAGTGTCATATGTTTGGATTTGTCTGAAATGTAAATATTTATAAATAAAATAATATAAAAATAGAAATATAAAATATGTATTAGTTTTTTACTTATATTTTCACTTCTTATATTTTTCTGAAATCTGTTTACCTTCCTTATTGTCTTATTTTTTTCCTGATCTTTTCAGAGTGCATTCTGGGTTGAATTCTTCTCAAAGAACACCTGCTGTTCCAAAACACAGACAAAACACAGTGAATGCACCTTAAAATTATCTTCTAAAAAAGTTTTGAAGCAAAGCAATTGTGTGATGCTTTTTATTGAGCCTGTGCTTCTCTCCGGGTCAAAAACTGAACTCTTGCATTGGTGACCTGTGGCGATCTCCTTTTGATCTGCGTCTTGAAGTATTTATTTTCTGTTCAACCTCTGCAGGGAAAAAAATAAAAAAATCACAACGTGTCATCAAGATGCATGTGGGTGCTAATCACAGCTATTAAAACATTTCAAGTAGGGCGATTTCACACTGGCAGATTTTTGAGGCCTAAGCTTACGGTAATTTTCTCTCTCTCTGGATGCTGCTGAAATACTAGCAGTCTAGGTAATGATGTTGCCAGTGCAGATTACAGCAGGCTTTGCTTGGAGTGTCTCTGTGAGCATCTCTTTGAAGGTTGTAATCCGTGGATTTGGGCACGGATGTGGGAGATGAATGGAGAGCCTGCATGAGAAGAGCATGGAGCAGGTCAAACTGCCTCCAGAACTGGAGGTCTGAGCGGACATTGCTTGGAGGAAGAGTGTCAGCATTATAGCCGTTAATGATGTGCAAATATGTTTGATGCAATTTATAAATCTGACCGACTGACTAAAAGAGTAGTTTGGATAGTGCTTCATATTAAAAAATTTATGGCTGCTGCATTTTTGTCAACATGATGGAACTCCGAAAGGGAGCTGCTGTCACAAATGTATACATTTTAGCTAGAATCAATGACGTTTTCATTTTCCTTTACAAGCTTTTCATTTTTAAGCTTTACATATTTTTTTTTGTAATGCTGTAAACATTTATTTTTTATTACAGCAAGTTGCCAAGAAAACATTTCTTGTTGTCATTAATTAAATTGAATCTAAAACAACAAAAAATTAAAAGGAGTAAAAAACAACAACAATAAATAAACTATATTGTTTTAAATTGTTATGTACTCTCCCTCTTTAGTTTTTGTTTCATTCTAAATTAAATGATAATGATAAATGTCATTTGTATTTCAGTAAATATTTGTTTTATTCTAAGTTTATTTGAAGTTTGTTTTAGTTTTAGTTAACTATAATAACTCCGTTTTGCACTTTTTTGCACTATTGATAAGCTGATAAATCTCACCCTTTAATCAAAAATCTAAACAATAAAAAAACTTCTAAATATTATGAATGTTGCCAATTATAAAATCACACTTTTCTATTTAAACATATTTTAAATTGTAATTTCTTCCTGTGAAGGTTAAAGAAAACAAATATCCTTTCTCAGTGGCATGGTTAGTTTAATTTCATACTGTAAAAAAATATCTGTTAATCAACAGTCATCTGACATTTGTATTTAAATAGAAATTGCCCAAAGCTTGTGATTCGTGACTGTTTTTCAGTTTATGTTTGCTTTCGAATTACATTCTGAGTTCTTTATCTCTTCTCTGACAGCTTTTGATGCAGAATTTTTAGCTCTGCAGTTTAAAAAAGTGACTCTATCTTGAACATGCAATTTATGGTATGCAAGCTGCCAGTGCTTTTTTTAGAAGCACTGGACAAAGATTAATTGTGATTAATCGCAACCAAAAAAAAAGTTAGTTTTTACATAAGATATGCGTTTTTTATATATATGTATATGTAGGTAAATGTAAAACAAACACATACATAAAAAATATAGATATTTAAATTTATATATAATATATTATATAAACTAAATATATAAAATATAATAAATATATAAACATTTTCTCAAATATCTGCATGCATGTGTGTATTTATATAAACACAATAAATATTCATAGTACACATACACAAATATAATCTCAAAACAAACATTTACTTCAATGCGATTGATCACAATTAATTTTTGCACATTTTTACCGTTTTATTTTATAGAGTGAATATTGCCAGCTAAAATATTACTGTTATATATGAGGATCATTTGAAATGACAGTACAACAGAACTGCATTTTTCCAGTTCACCACAGTAAATATATAGTACATTGATTCTTCCTCTGTGCTGTTAAATAGCTCACTTCACATATACAGTAAGTGTATCTAAAATGGGCCGAATGCAACCTTTTATTGTGTCAACTGCACTCAAATCACCAGTTACCTACTTCTCTTTACATAAATTAGTCATTTTCTCTTTCTGGATCTGTATATGCTCATCTGCTCTCGTTTCTCCATCACACACACAACCCCCACCCACCCATCCACCCTCCATATCCCATATGCTCCCCTAAAACACTTTCTCCCAATCGAGTCTCTGAGTGCTGCAAATTCAGGGCTTGGATCACTTTCCCTCTGGAGTTGTGATCCGATGGTAATTTTATGATGCACATGTCACAAGTCATCTCTTCATCACGCTATTACAGCATGATGAAAACTGACGGAACAGCTTCTGCCCTGATACGCTAACTCGTAAGATGAAGGAAATTAACACACTAAAAGCGTATAACCTTGGGGAGAAGAATGACGTCCGTGCACAGATATAGTAGCCTGTCTATGTGTAAGTGGTGTGCGAATGCATGCGGTTTTTCCTGGATTTGTTCCCAGAGCGCTTGTCTCAGGAAGAATTTAAGGCTTGCTTTCTCAATCTGAAGCATCTTTCCAAGAACTACAGAAGATTTTTTTTTTTGTTAAACTCCTGATAGCGATAATCCAGCCTCTTTTCTGCAGAGATCACCTCCGCTGATGTACCGAGGCTTCTGGGAGATGTGCTAATGGTTGTAGACATCTGTTCTGGGAGTTTTCAGAATGGTGCGGTAAATTGCTTGTACCTTTTGCAGTTTGTTTGCAGAGAGAGAGAAAGAGAGAGAGTGCGGGTCTAACATTTCTAAATACGAGTTTTGTTGATTAATTAATTCGATATTTTATTACTACATTATATTTAAATATATAATTTAAGTGATATAAAATGCTAAAGATAAATTAATTGTACATAAAAATGCAATATGATTTTTTGCTCAGTTATGTCAAACTATATATTCACTTTTCACAATTTAAGTATTGAAGTATTTTTTGTTACACTTTATTTTAAGGTAGACAATTCTCACTATTTACAAACCATTAAATATGACTTTTGTCTCAATAAACTACAAATTTTCTACTTGTTAATTTTTTTTAAAGGGATAGTTCAACTGTATATTTTGTCTTCATTTAATCAAGATTCACCTGTCACAAAACAAACTTGTTTTGATTTTTTGTTGAACACAAAAAAATATATTTTGAAGAATGTTGGAAACCTGTAACCATTGACTTACATTGTATTTGTTTTTCCTACTATGGGAGTTATTGGTTACAGGTTTCATTTTTTAACATTTTTCAAATTTTTCAAAATATCTTCTTTTGGGCTCAACACAGAATGGAAGCTCATTAAGTGTTGTGAACCACAGGAGGGTGAGTAAATGGTAAAAAACCCCAAAACATTTTGGTGTTAACTATCTCTTTTAGGTAGTATTTGGGTTAAGGTATTGAGTAGGATTAGGGATGTAGAATAAGATCATGCTGATGTACTTTATATAAACAGCCAATATCTTAATAAGAGGCAGGTAATAAGCCACTAGTTAATAATGAGAATTGTTACTTAAAAGTGTTACCACATTTCCAATTCAAGACAATCTTATTAAAATGTATTTTTTTGTTTTATTCAATTGATTTACAGCTCTATTTTTTCATCTTCACACTGTGTCCTAATCAGAGATGACTACTATGATTAATAGGACATTTTGTTGGCCACTTGTGTTTCTTGTCTGCAGCATGACATTGTGTGAAATCTCACTCATACAGAATCACATTTTTAATAACCATATTAATAACTTTCTAGTAAGATAAAGAATATACAATAATTATAAACTTCTTTGTTCATACAAAAGAAAAAGAGTAAAGCATCAGCTGAAATGTAAACAGTCGACATTTCCTTATCCATAATCACCACAACAGCAAAACAGCACTGTGCTATTTATTTTGTATTTTTTTTGTAAAATTATAATAATAAAATAAAAAAACACATTGCAGTTCACGAAATACATTCTGAAACATATTTTTGTGACAAGAGTAGACATTGATTTGGTACAGTACATTCCTGAGCCTGTTTGGATACCTGCTGTCTGCATTGTAAGTCCCATACAAGCACATTTTCACATATTTTCAAGTGTAAGTCCACCATTGTTAATGCACTGCATTGTAAACTCCATTGTATGGTTTATTTTTTGGACAAAGTGGCAAATAGCAACAGGGGCCCATAATATCAGCACTCTGGTTGGTCGAAGCGCTAGCTCAATCAAACTCACGGCAAGGGTCGGTTCTCCGCATTTTTCTAATTTCATTTTTTCATGAGCACGTGCCTGTGTGTGTTGCAGCAGGCATATTGTAAAATCAATCTGACCTCAATATCTCTGCGCCTCATGTGTAGAAACAATGACAGTGGGGAATATGGAGCTCTACATATGTGTGTGTGAGAGAGAGAGACATCATTAATTATTGATTCCCGTCACTGCTGGAGAGGTAACGTGACAGCAAGAAAAAAAAGCGATATTAATTTTAATACTCCTCAATGCGAAGCTTAGATTGAAAGAAGGGAACCTGTATCGAGCGGCAGTAAACTTTGTTGTGTAGGGAATATTGACATGAAATGTAATAAAAGGGTTTGTGATTTATTACTCGTCTGGTTCATTGCAAAACATAGTTTGTGGCTCGTGCCTTGGCAAAAATGAAAAAGACACAGGGACATGAACAGTATTTCCTTTCTCCAAAGGATGCTTGCTTTTCTCTCGTTTGCTTTTAATTAGTGCACATTTTTTAACTGTTGTTCTTCAAAGATTCGTCACGCTGATTAGAAACAGTGAGATGCCAGTAATAACAGGTTTTAAAAAGCAGGATTTGCGCTCTGTGAAAACAACAAGAACAAAAACCTACCACAGAAGGGCAGAATTTCTTCAGAAATGTATTATTTCACATGCGGGACAATTGTATTACAAGCTAAACTGTGTGAAGTAAAGCAAAAACAAAAACATATATGTGCAAGGTTACAGTACATTTCAAATTTTATTATTATTAAAACTGAAAATATATGTCAATATCATCATATACCGTTAACATCTGTCAATACCGTCAATACCTGTATGCACAACTAACACAACTGTTTACTCTATACATCATATTTGTTATTGTTATAATAGATTAACTGATTTAAAAATAATTAAATCAGAATATAATGTATGCCAGTACACATTTGACAGTTGTTGTGTCATCAATCCACCTCAAGTGAACTTAAGATAAGTTCACATGGTAAATTTAAACAAAAACATGAAGTGCTGAAACATTTAAACAGATACAGATTGTTTACTAGTGGATGAGTCTAGTCTAAAGATGAAGAAAAGATTTGTGCTGAAGTGCTAAATAGTTCAATAAAATAAAGGAAAACAAACCTCTAGCAGGTATAAACACAAAACAAAACAGTGTGCCTTGGACAAACAATATTGGACCATGAACATAGCAAACTGAAGGACATACTGTAAATGATTTATGAATTGCCATAGTAACTAAAGACTGGTGTTTCTCAAAATATCATCTTTTATGTTCTACAGAAGAAAGTCATACGCTATTTATTTTGTATGAAAAAATGGCTTTTGAAGTGTGTTTCCTATCTTGTGTGTTCCCAGTGTGCGAATCCCTTTATGAGAAACTCGAGGTTGAGCATGTGATACGTGAACTTGGAACATTGTTTTGTACATTTTGAAGGATGTGAATTGTTTATCATACACAGCCAAAATTCTAAATGGAATGTAGAATGGGCAAAAAATCATAGACCAGAATTCTTTATAAAGGATGCCAGACAAACAGAAAAGTTTTTTTTGGCACAGATAATAACTTCTATAAAAAGACTTGGTTGCACTTTCTATAAATTCTGTATGTACAGCATGATGCATTATCCTCTAATAAACAATTAAAATAATATAGTCTCACAGCCACTTGACTCATTATGTATTGCTATTAATAATTAGTAACGTAGTTCAGTTAAGGTTAGAGGTGGATAAATATGTGCTAATAAACAATTACCTAACAGTGAGAATTGGTTCTTATACTAAAGTGACTATATTATAAGCACATGAACAATGTTTTGGTAACAAGTCACAATTCACAGTATTAACCAATCATTAACTAACACTACTACAGTTAGATTAGTAACTGTTAGTTACTAATACTTAGATGACACTACTTCTTACAGTTAGTAAGATAGAAAGTTGTGTTTAGGTATTGGGTAGGAATATGGATGCAGAATAAGATCATACTTTATAACTACAAATGAACAGTTAATAACTTACAGTAATAATAGGCAGGTAATAAGCCAGTAGTTAATAGCATGAATTGTGACTTAAACTAAATTGTTACCCAAGTTTTTTTTTATATGTTAAAGACAACATTGATTATGTCACTTTGAGCAGTAAAAAACAAGATTTAGCACAATAAGAAAATGATATCCAGAAACCAGACGATATGAACTACGGGAAATATAATCTGTCATAATTTAAGTGGATAAAATTATGTTCAGTATTATTACTATTGTTAAGATTCTTCATAAGGTGATATGACACTATGTGTAATGTACTAATGTTGTTTATTAGGCATTATCTTTGTATTATAATACATTAAGAATAGCCTTTTAAAACATTATACAAAAACAGGCTTCATATAAGTGTTACTGACTTTCTTTCTTCAGCCATATATAAATTAAGGTTAAAATGTTTAAATACAGGATTAATGCAAGTAAATGGGACTCAACATAGACCATTTTACACAGTCCAACAGTCCACACAGTGAGCTTTCAAAACACATGGATATGTTTCACTTGTTTTGTGGACAAGACAAGAGGACGCACTGTATATTTTGACACACCTGCGTCCTTCGCATCAGCCAGTGTTATGGTCAAACAACATGACATTGCCTTTGCTCCTGATTGGCATGATGTGTAATCAGCCTGTCCACTTCTGACTGGGCCACCAGTGGGGTTCCCATCTGACACAAATGCTTGTTTGGCAAAGTACAGTGTATCACTCTTTTGAATCCATTTCACTCTAACAGTTACAATTCCTAGTGTTTTTAAAAAAAAAAATATTCACATAATAATTTTGGAATATTGACTGCATCGGTCCTCAGAATGTGTAGTTTCAGTAGTTAAAAAACCCTACAGATCTTTCATTGTACCTTGTCAAATTTACACCTATTTTGGTGTGAGCAAAAAACGAGATGTTATTGTGTGTGTCCCCTTAAATGCAAATGAATTACAGCTTTCATTCTGACCTCCAGATACAACAAAAAATAAACAAAGCAAATCTCACAAATGACCAGTAATGGAATGTTTAGATTTCTATACTGAGCCTGTGTTGACCAAACCAGGAGATTTCTTAACAGCCCACAGCCAGTAGTGTTTTTATAGCTGGCGGGTCAAAATTTACCTGTAGAACAATTGTTGTACCCTAAATGTGTACAGCCGTCATGAAAATAGAAAGCGATTAATTGTTTTTTAAAAATGTAGTGGTCATTTTAGAAAAAAGTCACCAAACTTCAACATAAAACAACATTCTTTATCTTTTCTGCTGTTAAAATGGTGCACAGGCCCTTTTTTGACCCCTAAGTCAATTCCAATAGTACGTCACTTGGGGAGTAAAATCTGAAATGGTCATGCTTGCAGAAAAAAGCTTACCAAAACAATTTTATCTGAGTTTTCCCAACGCTATCTCACAGCAATTCGTAACTTTTTGATTTAGTGACTAATTCAAATAAATTCGTACCATCTCATTCGTACAATTTAGTACGATTTGCTTATATCCCAATGATGGTTGGGTTTAGGGGTGGGGTTGGGTGCCACGCCTCCTTTTTAAAATCATACATTTTCGTACAACTGAACTCATTTATACAATTAATTATACAATTAATTAATTCATTTATACAAATAATGAATTTATACAAATTAGCCACTAAACTGACAAAACGTAAAATAGTTACGTTTCCTCGTGAGATCAGGCTGGTTTTTGGAAATCGCCTTTTTGGAAAGGACACTACATTATATAATGTATAACTGCATGCTAACTATATTTATGTTCTGTCCACCCTACACAACTCTTTCACTTTTCGGATTTTGACTGTAAAGTAGTTACCTTCACCTTTTGTAAAGCTGCTTTGAAACAATAATTATTATGAAAAGCGCTATAGAAACAAACTTGGATTGAATTAAGCTGTAATATATTTTAGCTAGTGAGGCAGTTGTTAAAAAATGCTACATCTCAACCCTGGACGAACATGGTTGCAGTTCACACGGTACCAAATGGTGTGGCTCCATCCACTATATTTCACAGTGTAATTTTATTCGCACTGTAAGTGATTGTGCGTGAAGCCCATCAGTGGGATGTGCTCTGCTGTCTGAGCTAACAGATGAAGAGGCCATACTGGCGTCATACCTCTGAGAGTCCATCAGCTTAATAAAAGTGTCAAGCCGGCTGATTTGTTATGTCTGTTAATAACAGAAGCAAAGGGTTCGACGGGAAAGAGATTAAACAGACGGCTAGAACCGACGTACAGGTGCTGTCGTTTGTCTTCACTCATCCAGCTGGTCTACCTAATACATTTCTTCTCATTTTCTCTCTGTGTCGCACACAAACTATTTCCAGAGGTATTTACACTGCAGTACTGCTCCTGAGCTTTGGGGATGTTCGGTATTGATGGGTATGGGATTTCAGATCTCCTTGGCCAGGTTGTTCAGAATTATTTTGGCAACATACACCATGCAAAGTATCAAGGACAGCGGCTGCATTTATTTTCAGGAGTGAATGCTATTATTATTGTTCTGAATGTGTGTGTGCCATTGTTTGGAAAGCTACTTAATTATGGTAAATTGCCAGTCATTTTAAAGTACTTCAATTAAATAAAGCTACTTTGCCGAATAAGTGCTTTTTTTAGAAGATAAATGTATTAGATCAGGATTTATTATTGTAAAATACTTGACCATTTAGTAATGGTTTTAACAAAAATAACCTTGATGAGGGTAAAACTTAAACAGATAAATTAACACTGCAAATACAGTAAGTTGGTACGTTTTTTATATTTTTAAAGAAATTAATATTTTTATTCAGCAAGATTGCATTAAATCAATCAAAAGAGACAGTAAATACATTTATTATATCAAATATTATTTCAATTTCTTAAAAATGCATTGTGGTTTCAACATATTTCTTTTTTTTCCCAAAAATGTTTTTTTTTTATTAATTTTTTTATTACAGCAATCCAGCATATTAAACTAATTTCTGAAGGAAGGATCATGTGACACTGAAGACTTATGTAGATGTAATAATTCTAAATACTATCTTTTACCATAAGAAAAATACATTGCATTTTAAATATCTATTCAAATAGAAAAGAGTTATTTTAAAATAATAATAACAATACATAACATTACTAAAAATAATAATTTTACATGTTTTGCTTGATTTCTGCAGCATATAAAGAACTCAATTTTTTATATATTAAGTCTTCATGTTTCTTGGCTGTCCTTGATAACTGTAGATGATCTCCATGATGAAAAGGCAGTCACAAGTATTGGTGAAGACACGCATCTGGTGCAAACAAACTGCAATACATTACACGTGCACATTAAACATAAAGTGAATACATGAATATCAGCGAAGCAACCGGGCGGTTGGGTGTAAATGTTTCCCTCCACAAATCACGAGGAGATTGGAAGCCATTAGGCTTTCTGACGATGGAGCCATAGGAAGCCACGGCTCATTAAGGCAGATTGCAAATGTCATTTTGCTGCTTCCTCCCTGGCCTTGTATTGAGGGATTGCAACGAAATTAATTTTGCATAGAGTCTGGGTTTTTGAATCGAAGCCAAATCACGCATGACCCACGGCAAGTGTGATTAAATCACTGGTGGGGTTTTGAGAAGGAAGGTCAACCAAACTGCAAACCACCCAGATTCCTCCTCATCCAGTTGATTGCCAGAGATTGCCATCTTTCATCTAAATAACTCTTTCCTTCTTCCATTCCCCAGATTGCCTGTTTGTCACTGACTATTTCACCCGGACGCCTCGCAAGCTCAATGCCTACCGCTCTTTTGCCAGCGTGGAGCTGTTCCACTTTAACGTGCCTGACGACACCGTGGTGGCTGTTTGGAACCTCATCACCTTCAAGGAGCAAGGGGGCACTTTTGGAGACAGCTGCCCAGACCGCAACGTCACAGTGTGAGTTGGCCAATCCTCCAGGTTACTTAGGGTGAGATGGGGGGTCAGCCAAGGACAACAGTGTGATGAGGTCATACTCATTCAATCAGGAGCTCAGATCAAAGCACAGGATATGTAAAAGACACGTCATATGTCTTTATCTGAAAGTTATCTAAAAAAAACAACCAAACATGTTGCAAGCAACTTATTACAACCTATAGCAGTTAGGAAGTTAAGCGCCCTCTAGAGGATGTAAAAATAAAGGCAGCAGCATGTTGCATGTGTAGTCATGAAATTACGCATAAGTGGTTTAACAAATCACAATGCGTTTTTCCATTTATAGTTCATAAAAACAGATTTTTAAATGTACATATTTGGCAGAGGCTTCAGAACTCAATTTAGACTTTATTTGTACACATTTTACCAATGTATGTGTTCTCTGTGATGAAATCAGTGATTGTTGTGCTGTTAATTAAATAAATTATTAATTAACACTTTAGTTTAAGGTAAACGTAACCCTCTCTATGAAAAAGAATATTCATTAAATGTGCAACTTGACCAACAGGAACTCATGAGTTGTTAATGTATTATTATGTCATGACTTTACTTGAAGGGACACATTATTATTGTTAACTCATTCTTAACAACTCTGTGTTAACAAACCTGTGTTTAAACTGTTCATTATGATGCATACTGTTTCTATTGTTTTTCAGTGTAAACAGGCTATTGACTGACATGCATGACCATTATTTTTAAACACAGGAGTTCAGGAGTAGTTAAGAATGAGGTTATAATAATGTGCTCCTCCAAGTAAAGTCATGTCATAATGATACATTAACAACTCATGAGTTCATGTTGGTCAAGTTGCACTTTTAATTAAATTCTTTCTCATAAAGCTGGTTACATTTAGCTTAAACTAAAGTGTTAATTAATACATTAAATAACAGACATGAACTAACAAGTAATTAAGGTAGTCTTTAATCACACATGAACTCATGTGACTCGTGTTGCAGTTAAAGTTAGTTCAGGATCAGCTTATGCCTTAACTCATTAGTTCATAATAAAGTAATGTTTAGTTTACATATTAGTACATTATTATTCATGTACTGTTATTGTAAAGTGTTATCAATTTTAGTATTGATGGATACTCTCAATGCATTATGTCTTATTTGTGGTAGGCAGGGACACTATTTTAGTAAATGCTCTTATCGGTCCATATAAGTTGAAGGACGCTTTGCAATTATTTTTTTTGTCTAATTAAAAAAATGGTGTTACTAAATGGTGACTGTACAAAATCCACTTCTAGGCAACTTAAAAATAACCCACAACTGACAAATAAAGACTTTCTCTTTCAAATCTATTAGCCATTTTCAGAAAGAAAAAATAATGCTGCACGTCATGACAACAAATGCTCACCTTGGTTGAGTAAATAATGATGGGAGGACAATTCCTACCCCTTATTCAACTGTCTGTAAGTCGTTAACTTCACAGGGTTTGTGTTTACTACGATCATGACTTTAGTTAGATTAAGGTAATCAAAAATCTCTGTTTACATAGTAGACTCTTTATCAGAGTATTGTCTTAATCATATTAAAATCTGAGTATTGGTGCCCATGTAAACATACTCAGTGTGAGTTGGCCAAACCTCCAGGTTACTGAGTGTGAGCTATAGAGGTCAGCCAAGGACAACAGCGTGATGAGGTCAGACTCGTCCAATCGGCAGTTCAGATCAGAGGACAGGATATGTAAAAGCCAAATGTCATATGCATGACTACAGTGACCTTTCTGATGCTCATTCTAAAGAGTACTTGCTGTTTGCCCTGATAAAATAGCTTTTAATCCAAGTTCAAGGATCATTTCCCAGATGCTGATCGTTTGCTGTGCTCTCCATAAAAAAGGCATTCATCAAGTGCGGCGCTGGCAGATTTCACAGCGTAACTGCACACTGGAGATTCATAAGCGTAAAATACCAAGCGACTTAGATAAGATTTAAAATCCAAATCTGACATTTTTAATCATTTTCACAGGGTCACATTCAGTAGAATTGTTTTAAGTGGTTTAATCCAATCTAAACGGCTTCTAAAATTAGGCTGACCCTATACATTTATTAGTCATAAAGAATTTTTAAGAGTCCTTAGATTCTGAGCTCAAGGTCACAAAGAAATCTAATAAATATAAAATAAATAAATAAAAATATTACTTTTTGGTTTGAATTGGTTAAAAAAATCATGTATAATTAAAAAAAAAAAATCGGAGTTAGTACAAATTATTTTTTTGTCATATTGATTTTATTTTAGGGTTCAGGGGCTATTTTGTCATACAAAATAACTTGGACACATGATTAGTTTATCCTCCACAACTGCTCATTAATGCAAATATTTAACCACATGGCAGCAACTCAATGCATTTAGGCATGTAGACATGGTTAAGAAAATGTACTGAAGTTTAAACCAAGCTTCACTATGAAGAAAGTTGTTTTTAGAGACTGGGGGTGAATGTGATGTGGTTGTTGATGCCAGACAGGAGATGTTTTCCTAAAACTGATTATCTACTGGAATTTTAATGCACTTCTAAGTGCACTTCTAAATTTAATGCATTTCTAAGGTTTAAATAGAGTGGAATAGAAATGATAGCTATCCAGTGAGCAGTAGTTCTGTGTGTGAATGTCTTGTTGTAATACCAGAGGTCAGAGGAGAATCCCCAGACTGGGGATTAATTCAACCGCAATTCAAATAACGACTCACCACAATGACCCTGAAACAGTTGCACAGTTGATTCTCATGATGGCTGTTTACAGCAAACTGGTCCCTTGAACATGACACAAAGTTTCCTATATTTTAATGGCTTCCACAGTCTCCTAGGGACATAGTACAGTAAGTTTTTAATCTTAGATCTTAACACAAAATATGATACATTACATTTCTTTCCAATTTGTATTAAAGAAGCAAATCTTAACTTGATTTGGGATTCTTATCATATCTTACAAAATCATATTTTATCTCTAGTTATAGGAAATCTTAAATTGTGTCATCAAGTTTGACAATTCACTCATAGTTCTGTTACCAAGCAACCAATACTGCTCTAGCTGCTATTGAGTTAGCCTAAACAAAATGAGTGAACTAAGTTGGCAAAAAAAAAAAAAAAAGTAATGCAATTGCACTATAAAGCTCCATGACGCTTTGTTGGTTTCTGTAATGCTGGTTGCAGTTCCTGTGCTGACTGTGATATCATCTTGCATGACAGTCTGTAATTACTTATTAGTGTTTTGTAATCAAAATGTAACACATCTTTAGGGTCCTTTGCAAGTGCCTTAAAACAAAACCACTGTTTTTGGTTTTCCAAAATTAATTTTGGTTATACTGTGAATCTTTAAAGTTGGTAAAATCAAAATTAGGAAGAAGACTGTTTAGTTTATAGAAAAAAGTTAAATTAATAGAAGACCCGGTAGTGTAAAATTTGTATTTTATTTTATTCATTTATGTTTATGTGTCTATTCTATGTTTAAAAGTTGATTTATTTTTATTATTATCTTATTGATTTGATTATTATTTGTGTTCTGTTTTGTAAATGTAGATAAAAGTTGTTAATCGAATTTGCCTTATTGTATTTGTGTTGTAGTGCAATAAAAACAAAAAATCTTCAGGGTCCTCCAAGAGTCGATCTATGGTTAAACATCTTCTTTCTTCATGTTCATGTGGTTTTAAACCTTTATGAGTTTCTTTCTTCTGTTGAACACAAAATAAGATATTGAAAAATGCTGGTTTCTGAAAAATGCTATGAAAGTCAACGAATTCCTGCCACCAGGATTTTCCAAAAGATCTTCTTTTGGAAGAAACTCAAATATTTTATACTCAAAAATTGAACAAGTAAAGGGTGAGATTTTTTTTTTATTTTTGGGTTAACAATCCCTTTTTGACATTTTTTCTAAATGTGGTCCTAACGAAAATCACCATGGTTACCAAACAAGATAATATTTTAAAGAATTAGAATCTTTCTGTAATAGACCCCCTGATCTCAGTAGAGCACCTATAGGAGGTGGTGAAACATGAGATTTGCATCATGGATGTGCTTACAATATCAGGACCAGTATCTGGATCTACTGTAAGTCTTAGAGGAATACTTCCTGCACATTGTTGTATCATTGTGAGGAAGAATTAATGCACTTCATTGAAAGCTGAAGAGGGTCCAACTAGGTACTAGCAAGGTGTACCTAATAAAGTGTCTGCTGAGTGTAACCTTACATAGAAAACATTTTAATGATTTCCACGCTATAATTATTCATGTCGTGTGGCTATATTATCATGTTTACAGTTTCACTGCATTTACTTTCATTGAAAGTGCCTCGCTGTAATGCATATTTTGTTTGTTTTGATGAAACGAAGCAAAAGCTGAAAGTCATTTTTGTGGTAATCAGCATTATGCTGTCAGTTAAGCTAACTCGGAATATTCATTTAAACCCTGGCACATTTTAAGGCAGTGTTACAAAAATCCATTGCCCCATTTCCACGCTTCCTAGACACAGATGAAGCCAAAAATGTCCTGAAATGAAGTGTGAAAACACTTTTGTACATTTTCCTCCACTGAACTCTCAGGTACTTCGTAAAGGTGTTCTTTTAGCCGTTATTTTTTTCTGTACGTTTCTTTCAAGTCATCCTTGAATGATCCTGGTGCACTTTCACAGCCGGCACACGGTGTGCTCGCACAAGAGCTGTTCTAAACTAAGTCTAAGGCCCTTGGGTAATTAAAATGGAGAATATTATTCACTGAATACTCAGGTCTTCAAATCCCAGCACACTGGCTGTCATTAAAGTTCCATCGAAACACTGACCTTGTTATTGTCTGTCACTGAATGTACATCATAAGTGGTGAGGAAGTAACTCTCGGCCATCTTTAATGTGTGACATTATAAAGAGGAGGAGAGACTGTCCTTGAGTTAATCTTCCAGTGTTGGTTTCTTCTGACAAATAGCCCTATAACACAGCTTTGCTATTCATGCATTCAGCATGTTTTAACATCGGAACATTAGCGTCTGCTTTATTTGTTGGCTGCTGCTCCTTCTTTGACCTTAAAATCAACATTAAGCATAACTGTAGCATTAACTGTAGCATTAAGCTCAGGTTATGCCATTTTAAAATGCACGTCCTCTCTGACTCATTTATTTCTTTGATGGCAGATTTCTTTCAGACTGCAGATATAGAGGTGAATCTACTCAAGCCTTCTGTTTTATGTCTTATGGGTATATAATATTGTGAATAACACTCACTGGGAGAAGCTCTCAAGGGAAAGCTACATTAGAAAGTTGCAGTATAAACAGTGATCTCTGTGTTAACTTTGGAAGGACATGTTTTAAACTCATAATGTCAGTCATAACTCCAGGGGAACATATCGCATTTCATAATTACAGTAAGAACGCGATAATGAAATACGTGTCTTGAGGGCCTATCAAGCAATATAAATGGCCTGCCTGTGATTTAAATATAGTTTTTTCCTGCTTTTAACAAAGTTATGCTCTAACTTGAGTGAAAGAGTGCTACAGATACAGTACATCTAATGATCAAACTGGGAAATACACCATAAATTATAGTTCACTCAGACAGAGGTAAAAGGATAAATAGATAGACAATAGATGGTTTTATAGACTGAAAGATATACTGTAGGATGGATGAATGGAAGGATGATAGAATTAAAGAAAAAATATGTATACATACAGATTAGATACTGTATACTGTAGATGGATGGATAGATATATAGATATGGATAGATATATTGACATACTATGTTTGTATGTATACTATGTTTGTATGTCCTCAGGTCTTTACACTGGCTCCCAGTTACATTCAGAATAGATTTTAAAGTATTATTACTTGTCTATAAATCACTAAATGGCCTAGGACCTCAATCCATTACAGATATGCTCACTGAATACAAACCTGCAAACAGATCCCTCAGATCTTTAGGATCATATAAACTAGAAATACCAAGACTTCATTCAAAGCAGGGCAAATCCGCCTTCATCTATTATGCCCCCCGCTGCTTTCAGAAATGATCAGATGTGCTCCAACATTAGGTACATTCAAATCAAGACCTAAAACACATCTGTTTAGCTGTGCCTTTACTGAATGAGTGCTGTGCTACGTCCGACAGATTGCACTATTATGTCTTTCTTTTCTTTTTTCATTCTTTTATAACCTGTTTTAACACATTTTAATCTATTTTTATCTGTTTATAATCACTGTTATTATTTGTTTTTATTTTCTTATACTTGTCTCTTTTATACCTGTTTATGTAAAGCACTTTGAATTGCCACTGTGTATGAAATGTGCAATATAAATAAACTTGCCTTGCCTTGCCTTGCATTTTATATATTCATATGTGGATAGCTGGATGGAAATATGAATGAATGGATGGATGGATGGAAAGAAAGAAAGAAAGAAAGAAAGAAAGAAAGAAAGAAAGAAAGAAAGAAAGAAAGAAAGAAAGAAA
>CAIGQV010019084.1:650825-663053 GCA_903798115.1 Danio jaintianensis
AATAATAATAATAATAATAATAATAATAATAATAATAATAATAATAACTCCTGTTGGTATTATTTTATTTTAGTAATTAAAAAAATGTTTGTTTTTTACAAACATACAGCATTATTATTTTTACTACTAATTATCTAATAAACAATATCATGATGTGAATTCTAATATTATAGAAATAGACTTGCATATGACAATCATTGCATATGACAATCATTATTGTAACTAGTTATTAAGAAATACCACTACTACTTCTACTACTAATAATAACCATTCGTAAGATTCTGCCTTAAAATTCACACCATGATCAGAAATCGTGCCAACCCGAGTACAAGCCCGGGTAACTGCCAGTCAAGTAACAGCTTGCAGGACGGCAGCTCCGTGGACACATGGTGCACAGAGGTGAATCTCAGCAGAGCAAAGCTGCATCGGCCCTCAGCAAAGCGCAGGTCTGTCCTCTCCGCTGATGAGCTCCACAGTGTCTGTGAGGCTAATCAGAGAGCAGCCGGACCACGCTCTGCAGGCACACAGTCACACGAGCAGATGGCCAAATAGAGAGAGAGAGAGAGAGAGAGAGAGAGAGAGAGAGAGAGAGAGAGAGAAAGAGAAAGAGAGAGAGAGAGAGAGAGAGAGAGAGTCAAGCAGGCAGCACAGGCTCTGCTGGTTAAATCTGCCTCAGCGGATGAGCAGCGACCAGAAGCACAGCATCTGACAGTTTGCCTTGCACTAACTAAACTCTCCGAGTAAATCAATAAACTAATTGGAAACTGTCACCACTTGGAGATATGTTATCGTTCAGTGCATCTTTGTTGTTTTGGGGTAAGGTCTATCTATACACAAGCGGGTGTGGGGTGAGGGGAGTGGGGCTGTCAGTTTGTTGGCTGTTTATCTCTGTATCGAATTTATTTTTTGGAGATAGCGAATGGGCCAAAATGCATTCTGGATTTTCTGTGTTATTAAGGTGTGCCTGGTCGATGGCATTGTTCATGTTTAATGAAACGCCTGTGGTGATTCCTCCATAATTCCTACTCATTCGCCAGGCTGATTTGTCGGGGAGGAGGAGAAGGTCAGCCATTTTAATAAGATGATGCTTAATGATTAGTTTGGTCAGTTGGTTAAGGGCGATGCGTGTGATTTTATTTCGATTTTAAAATCCACTGCTTGCTGTTTTAATCAGGCTTTAAGGCATTTATGGCTTAATTCTGTAAACGTGTAAATAAAGCAATTCTCACAAAATATTGTTTTGCTTAACACACTCGCACTCAGGGGCATTATGCACCTCATTTATTTCAAAAGAGATGCATATTTTTATTATATTTTTTAACTATTGATAATAAAGTGTTACTTAACCTTTTTACTTTAAGACTACTACAATGCAATTTTGACTGCATTTTACTATTTTATATATTCTTATTGTTAAGAATAGTTGTCCTGCATCGATTAAGTGCTACACATAACTCTGCAGCTTAAAAGAAACAAATGCCTTTGAAACAAAAGCACCACTTGCTAAAACTGCACCATATCTCTGTGTTTGACAGATCATTTTGTGAATCAGAGGCTGTTCTTTGTAGTCCTTGTAAACACTGTGCCATTTGCTAGAATTAAGGCCAATTCATGTCACTGAGGAATGCAAACAAGTACCAGCTTACAATTTGGATGTTGGTTTTTTAGAATGTTTAGAAAAATTACCATAATGTTCACACTTAATTGCTTAATGAATTAATTCTTCTCAGAGCTTTAAAGGAATTTTACGTGAGGCCTATCTGGCCCCTGGTCAGACTACGTCAGAGTTTGTTACCATTTATTGGAAAATCATAGTATACTGTTCAGATGTTCCAAGATCCAACAAACACTGATTGATCATGTTCAGTTGGGTGAAAACAAACTCTGACCAACAGCAAAAGACACAGACAGGGCTAACACACTGATCCAACAAACTCTGACATTTTTGGCGTTCATCTGTGCATGTGAATTGGCCTGTAGACTAGACTTATTTAGTCATTTTTAATCCACATAGAGAAGCACTCATTAACGTTGGCAATTTTTTGCCACTTTTGAATGGATGTAAATGAAGACAAAACTATATATAACTATTAAATTGATAAAACTGAGTAATAGGCTGCATTACAGAAGAACATCAGTTTACTGAATGCTACTGTAAAAATGTCTCAATTTGTAATGCATCTGTTGCAAATATGTTTTGAACCCCTTTTTTCCATTATACAATAATGAGTTTCATCATGTGCAGTTACATCAGTTGCAAAACAGTGTATTTTGGAAATTGGGTTCAGCTCGGTTTGAATGGGCATTACAGCTTTACTGACACTATCTCAACCACTGTATGAGTTTGTGGGTGCCCACATGAAAAAATATATACTATAGTAATTTATACTATAATAAATACTATAGTTTTCCAATACTGGGTTGTGACTGGAAAGGCATCTGCTGCATAAAACATATGCCGAAATAGTTGGCTGTTCATTTCGCTGTGGTGACCCCTGATAAATAAGGGGCTAAGCCGAAGGAAAATTAATGAATAAATACTATGGTGTTTTGAACCATAATATAGTAAAATGTATTATACTGTTTGTACTGTAGTATTTACAACTCTTGAGCTAATGAATGCTATATATAGTAAGTTACTGATAAACTGTAATAAATACTGTAGTGTACTTTAGTTTTTACTACATTAAACTGTGGTGTGGGTGGCGTGGTGGCGCAGAAGGTCACTGGTTCGAGCCTCGGCTGGGTCAGTTGGCATTTCTGTGTGGAGTTTACATGTTCTCCCTGTGTTTGCGTGGGATTCCTCCGGGTGCTCCGGTTTTCCCCACAAGTCCAAAGACATAGGTGAATTGGGTAAGCTAAATTGTCCATAGTGTACAGTCGTGGCCAAACGTTTTGAGAATGACATAAATATTGGAAATTGGAAAAGTTGATGCTTAAGTTTTTATAATAGCAATTTGCATATACTCCAGAATGTTATAAAGAATGATCAGATGAATTGCATAGTCCTTCTTTGCCATGAAAATTAACTTAATCCTAAAAAAAACTTTCCACTGCATTTCATTGCTGTCATTAAAGGACCTGCTGAGATCATTTCAGTAATCGTCTTGTTAACTCAGGTGAGAATGTTGATGAGCACAAGGCTGGAGATCATTATGTCAGGCTGATTGGGTTAGAATGGCAGACTTGACATGTTAAAAGGAGGGTGATGCTTGAAATCATTGTTCTTCCATTGTTAACCATGGTGACCTGCAAAGAAACGCGTGCAGCCATCATTGCATTGCATAAAAATGGCTTCACAGGCAAGGATATTGTGGCTACTAAGATTGCACCTAAATCAACAATTTATAGGATCATCAAGAACTTCAAGGAAAGAGGTTCAATTCTTGAAGTTCAAGGCTTCAGAAAGTCCAGCAAGCGCCAGGATCGTCTCCTAAAGAGGATTCAGCTGCGGGATCGAAGTGCCACCAGTGCAGAGCTTGCTCAGGAATGGCAGCAGGCAGGTGTGAGCGCATCTGCGAGGACTTTTGAAAGATGGCCTGGTGTCAAGAAGGGCAGCAAAGAAGCCACTTCTCTCCAAAAAACACATCACGGACAGATTGATCTTCTGCAAAAAGTATGGTGAATGGACTGCTGAGGACTGGGGCAAAGTCATATTCTCCGATGAAGCCCCTTTGTTTGGGGCATATGGAAAAAGGCTTGTCTGAAGAAAAAAGGTGAGTGCTACCATCAGTCCTGTGTCATGCCAACAGTAAAGCATCCTGAGACCATTCATGTGTGGGGTTGCTTCTCATCAAAGAGAGTGGGCTCACTCACAATTTTGCCCAAAAACACAGCCATGAATAAAGAATGGTACCAAAACACCCTCCAACAGCAACTTCTTCCAACAATCCAACAACAATTTGGTGAAGAACAATGCATTTTCCAGCACGATGGAGCACCGTGCCATAAGGCAAAAGTGATATCTAAGTGGCTCGGGGACCAAAACGTTGGACCAAAATTTTGGTTCCATGGCCTGGAAACTCCCCAGACCTTAATCCCATTGAGAACTTGTGGTCAATCCTCAAGAGGCAGGTGGACAAACAAAAACCCACTAACAAAACTGACAAACTCCAAGAATTGATTATGAAAGAATGGGTCAGGATTTGAATCAGTCAGGATTTGGCCCAGAAGTTGATTGAGACCATGCCCAGTCGAATTGCAGAATTGAAAAAGAAGGGCCAACACTGCAAATACTGACTCTTTGCATAAATGTCATGTAATTGTCGATAAAAGCCTTTGAAACGTATGAAGTGCTTGTAATTATATTTCAGTACATCACAGAAACAACTGAAACAAAGATCTAAAAGCTGTTTAGCAGCAAACTTTGTGAAAACAAATATTTGTATCATTCTCAAAACATTTGGCCACGACTGTATGTGTGTGAGGGAGTGTTTGGGTGTTTCCCAGTGATGGGTTGCGGCTGGAAGGGCATCCGCTGTGTAAAACATATGCTGGATAAATGGGCGGTTCATTCCGCTGTGGCAACCCCAGATTAATAAAGGGACTAAGCCGAAAAGAAAATGAATGAATGAATGAATCTGTGGTGTTCATTCATTCATTTTCTTTTCGGCTTAGTCCCTTTATTAATCTGGGGTCGCCACAGCGGGATGAACCGCCAACTTATCCAGCATATGTTTTACGCAGCGGATTGAAACTGTGGTGTATTGTAGCATATTATGCCTTATATGTTTGTAGAGAACTTTGCACTTTAGGTGATTTGTTTAGTTGTTGTACTACCACAGCAATTATAGTATTAGCATAACAGATTAATTTAAGTGCTTTACTATAGTATAATTAAAAAAAAAAAATTTTGTTGTATCTGTTTGCTTATCCAGGTGTTGTTTGAAATATTTCAAACCAATTTGATCAGTAATTTGATTTATTATTCAATTTTGCAACAACATTAAAAAAGAGACTTCACTTTCATAGGCACTATCTACAGTACTTGCGGTGACAGAGACCCTTAAAAAATGTAAATGTTAAAAGATTTTATATAGTCAATCAAATGAGCTTAAACAATTAAAAAATGCAACAAATATGTGTTTGGGCCTGAACTTTAAAACAAAATGTAAAAATTTTTTTTATTAGTTTTGCTTAAGTTGCACACTAGTTTGATCATATATAAATATCATTATAACTCATTCATTAATTTTCAGCTTAGTCCCTTTACTAATCAGGGGTCGCCACAGCGGAATGAACCACCAACTTATCCAGCATATGTTTTACGCAGTGGATGCCCTTCCAGCCACAACCCATCACTGGGAAACACCCATACACTCTTACATTCATACACTTACACTACGGCCAATTTAGCTTATTCAATTCACCTATACCACATGTCTTTGGACTGTGGGGGAAACCGGAGCACCCGGAGGAAACCCACGCGAACACGGGGAGAACATACAAACTCCACACAGAAAGGGCAACTGACCCAGCCGGGGCTCGAACCAGCGACCTTCTTGTTGTGAGGCGATCGTGCTAACCACTGCGCCACCGTGACGCCACACTCTGCTCACGTGTGCGGTGTGAAACAGGCTTGACTCTCGGCTATTTTGACAAATACACACCGTCGTTGCACACTCACACAGAGCCCAAAATGGGAGTTTGTGATTGAGTCAGCCCAATGTCAATAAAGAAAAGAACCAATGGGCTGCAGATTATGTCACATGGGCCGGTTTGTCCAAAAAAAACTAAAACATCTTACTTTCAGACCGTCACAGATCACAGCATCGTCAATTAATTAGGCAGAAAAAAACAATAAGCTGCAAAGAAGAATTTTGCATAAGAAGATGATCAGCCCAGCCCAAAAAGTACGTCTGCCAGATGGCCAGTCTCCCCCTGACTGCAAATACAAATAGTTAAAAAAGCATTCCTTGCTACCAATTTGAATATCAATGATATTGATCATCTATTACTTTTTATTCAGAAAAGATGAAGTAACACGAAAGAAGGAACAGCTTTGCATCTTTGGCATCTCTGCTTACTTTTATCACTTTCACTTTTATTCTTAGCTTGTTCACTAAACTGACCATCCAGTCAGAGTGATCTCTTTTACCACAGCTTCAGTGCTGATGGAACATGCTGAATCAGGTGAACTGCTGTCGACATAAGACTGACTAGAGTTGACATTCGGAACACACTGCAGAAACTATCCCGACAGAGAGTCAATCGGCAGAATGCCGTTGCCTCATAGCGGCTGTCCACTGGTGTGTCACAACCTTAATAAAAGTCAATGGGCTCCAGTGTTGTGTGGACAAATGTGGCGACAAAAAAAGTTACATTTACGGAGAATGTTTGCTTTTATGTTCCACAGAAGAATGAGAGATTTGGAACATTGTGTAGGCGAATGAATGATGAGTTTTCTTTATTGTGCAATTGGATTTTCTTTACACAGATCTTGGTATTACTTTTCTGATAGTAACATTCCTTTTGGCAAATAATATTTATATCCAGTTGTAAAGCTGTGAAGAAAATGTTTTATTAAGTTTTACTTTAAAATGGTCATGGCCAAAGTAATTAAAGGAATTAAAGTATTATCACAACATACTGTATGTGAAAATGGAAATGAATTAATAATACTATCATGTAGATTAATCTTTAGCTTTTATTTATTTTGTGTTTGTGGGGTAGAGTGTATTAATTGCATCTCCTCCTGTTATCTTCTCCAACATGCAATAGTTTTGCACTGCATAAAATCTCAATCTAATACAGTTCATGTATTTGCAAAATTGTAAACAGCCTACTACACATATATTGTTGAACAGCACATGGTGACAAGTCTAAGCATCCTCTGATTGCTTATTGTTCAGAAGCTAGAAAAAAGAATTGTGTCGAATTGGTGCAAAAAGAAATCTCATGCAACATATGCAGATATAAATGTATTGCTTTTTGTATTTGTATTTGTATTTTTTTGGTCCCCATTCTCTAACATTAGTGAGTGATTTTCCTTCATCTTTGCCCCAAGCCCCGTTTAAATTTCAACCCTGCCGCTAAAAAGTGGTTGCTCCAACCACCCAACTGTTGATAGAAGTAAAAAAGCTGAACTTTGCTGTCATCATTGATTTATTCCTGGACTTGGGAACTAAAGCACAGAGCAGAAGTGGAGAATTGTGGGAGATTGTGGGCTTTACCAGTAATGAGACTGTGGATCCCTGCAGTTCTGTTCCTTGACAAATGATGAATGTTTTTCATAGCAGGCCGAAAAGCTACGCTCAAATGCCCTGCGCCTTATATGCTGCAGGATCATGCACAAGTATTTTTTTTACAATCTACAATCTTTGATTTATTTATTTATTTGGCCAGGAATCACTTGCATTATCAGACACATGTATGAAGTGCACCGTGTTCTGCCATAAATAATAAAGAAATCTTTTTCTCATTGGCCATATGGACTCATTCTCCTCGTTCTGCATGAGCAGCATGTCAGAGACATTATCCCTCACACAGCTGGAGACCACATTAAACATGCAAAATGCCAACAACAGTCCGCTATCAATTCTGTGTACTGTTCGGTGCTCTGCACGCTTGCACAGAGGGCTCTAATTATTTCACTAGTTGCTCAAAGTTGCCAAATTTGTGCCGTGAAAAGGGAGCAATTATTTGCATCTTTTTTTCTCTCTCTCTTTCTTTTGTTTGCGCCGTGTGTCTGCTCTGGCACATGAGTTGCAAACATCCCCCTAATCAAATCAGATCAATGAAGAATTGTGAGGAGGCAGAGGCGTCACGAGTTGACAAATCTTGCATGTCAGATACAATGCAGAAAGTGGGGGTACAGAAGCAAGGCCGTGTCTGTCTCCACCAGCACCAGCTGTGCCTGCTTTATGTATGCAGCCGTGGACAAACAACAGATGGGGCTCCTTCTCCAGTTTGTTATTTAATGGTCGCTGTTATGCTTTTCTATCCTGATTATCCCACCTACAATTCCACTCTGCTGTTTTAAGCTAAGAACTTATGTTTCCATTTACTTACACATGGAGAGTGTGTAGTAGTCATTCATTATGTTTTAGATAAAACATTGCATCCAAGTCTGAAGGACACTAAAAAATAAAAATGTAATACTTACTGAATGAACGTCAAGTCAAGTCAAATCAAGTTTATTTATATACCGTTTTTCACAATATAGATTGTGTCAAAGCAGCTTAACATAGTTCTAGTAAAGTCCAGATTTCAGAGTTGAAGTTCAGTTTAGTTTAGTTCAGTGTGGTTTAAATTTCACTGCTGAAAGTTCAAACACTGTAGAGCAAATCCACTGAAACACAGCTCCACAAGTCCCGATCCGGGCAAGCCAGTGGCGACAGTGGCGAGGAAAAAAACCTTTACCAATTGACGAAGTGAAGGGAAAAAAAACCCCTCTAGAGTAACTAGGCTCTGTTGGGCACGACCATTATTCTTCTGGCCAAACTTCCTGTGTGGAGCAGCAGTCTAGGCGCCGGAGGCTGAAGAAGCTGGACATCCATGGTGGAGAAGCTGCAGGTGTGAGTAGGGTACCGGTGGGAGGTCAGGCTGGCCCGCAGGATCAATGCGGGGACTCGTTGTCACGGTGGTCATTCAGGAATGTCTCATGCACTCCATTTTTCCATGACCACCACAGCATCAGCTCGGGATACGACCTGGTCCAGGATTATGGATACCTTGGGATCATCTCTTCACAGGTCTTGGATCGCATCAATGGCGCTGCATAGTCTCTAGGGATCTCGGAACGAGTATCCCCAGGTGGAAATAGAGAATAAAGAAAATAATTAGCGTATCTGCTGTTCATAGTGTATATTGGCAGAATATTGCATGGCTATCAGCCAATCAGATTCAAGAACTAGACAGAACTGTGAATATATATATATATATATAATACCTCCAGGCGTCACGGTGGCGCAATGGGTAGCACGTTCGCCTCACAGCAAGAAGGTCGCTGGTTCGAGCCTCGGCTGGGTCAGTTGGCGTTTCTGTGTGGAGTTTGCATGTTCTCCCCGTGTTCGCGTGGGTTTCCTCCGGGTGCTCCGGTTTCCCCCACAAGTCCAAAAACATGTGGTATAGGTGAATTGGGTAGGCTAAATTGTCCGTAGTGTATGTGTGTAAATGAGTGTGTATGGATGTTTCCCAGTGATGGGTTGCAGCTGGAAGGGCATCCGCTGCGTAAAACATATGCTGGATAAGTTGGCGGTTCATTCCGCTGTGGCGACCCCAGATTAATAAAGGGACTAAGCCGAAAAGAAAATGAATGAATGAATAATACCTCCATATAAAAGATAAAAGAATATCTAAAGTATGCTTCTCAGTTTCCACGATAAATAAATACTTTTTCATAAAGCTTTTAAATAAAGCTTTTCAAACATTTTAATAATAAATAATTAAATAATAAGTGGCAAATTAATTAGGAGTAAAATTCATTTTTGCATTATAGGTATAAATAACAAAAATCACAATTTACATGTTTTATGTTTATTTATTTTTTTTACAGTATTTTACATATATTTTGCTAAAATTATTCTCCAATATTACAATATTGCATAGTACATTTTACTGTATAAAGTAGTACATTATAATGTAGTTTGTGTATACAGTGTCTTGCAATTTTTGTCATCAAGACATAACATTGGAAGTGAATGTCAAAATAAAGACATTGCATTGTGTTGTACAGCATACTGCTCATGACAAATGATAACTAGTAGTTCATATAGAGGATAAAGGTTAGCTATGACCCTGTCCCTTTTATGGTCATCTAGTTTAAATGCACTGGTGAACCAACACCTCACAATCAGGTGGATACAAGAGAATGGAATAAACATCACAGTCACTTTGACAAGGGTCAAATTGTTATGGAAAGGTGACTGGAGTATATGTGAAATGGCAAGGCTTGTGGTTTACTCCCGGTCAGCAGTGGTGAGAAAGGCTGAAGATGGACAGTCTCAAACTAGTGGCAAGTTGTCGGGGGATCATGGCCCGGCCATGCACAAGAGCGATGAGGCTATGCCATCTGCTCTGAGCCAACAGAAGGTCTGCTGTGGCACAAGTCACACAATATTTTAATGATGGTTATAAGAGGAATGTGTCACAGTGACCCCTGGACAATGTTGAAAGTGACTTCAATGATGATATGAGTGGCAGGACTAGACCTTGAAGCAGTGGAAGGAGGTCGCCTGGTCCAGTGAGTCTCGTTTTCTTTTACATCACATGGATGACCTGTGAAATTGATGACCTTAGGATGCTCTGTGGAATGAAGACATGCTGGTGGAGGGAATGAGATGTGTCTTGGTCCAACATACCACAGGATACCTTCAGGGATCATGCCTTGACAGGTTGTTGCCTTTCGGCAGCATGTGGAGGGCCAAAAACATACTATATTAGATGTTAAAGGTGCCATGAGAAATCAAATTCCATACAGATCTTTTAGAGATTGTTGTACTATAAAAACATCCTGTAAGTTTCAGAACTGTGTTGTTAAGGCTTGTGCAAACTAGGACAATTATTGTGTGTGATTATTGATGATGTTTAGTGACACACACACAAAATGCCAGATATAAAGGCATAAAGGCACCATTTAAATAAAACAAACCCCAGGCTAGGTTAAAAATTGGCTGACCAATGGGATTGACAGTTTGTTTTAGCATGTCTTGAGTTGCTGAAGTTAAAGTAAAACACAACTTGGTGGTGCTGTTTACAGTATTTATTCACTATTTACTTACCTTCAAGTGGTTATAAACCTTTATGAGTTTCTTTCTTCTTTGAAGAAAGCTAAAAAGCTGTAACCATTGACACCCATAGTAGAAAAAAAAACAAATACTACGGAAGTCAATGGTTCAGGCTTTCTTCAAAATATCTTCTTTTGTGTTCAACAGGAAAAAAACAGTTTGAAACAAGACAATGGAGAGTAAATGATGCCAGAATTTTCATTTTTAGGTGAACTTTCCCTTTAAATATGTAAGTATGCAGACACAGAACAGAGAATAGCCTATTACTTCTAATTTATTAATTTATGATGTTTTTTTAATATAAAAATCTTGATAACATTATGACTGTACCTCAGAGAACAGTACAAAACACACCAAACGATAGTTCATGACCCTTTAATAATGTTTTGGCTCATCTGTGTGCAAGAATACACACCTCTGCACATAAAATCCTGCACAGCAGAGCAATAAGAGTATTTTATCCCAGTTCTAAACATAGCCATGGGCAACGGCACTCCAAAAATCCTTTTATTTTGCTGTAACAGGGAAAACAAAAGGCTTATAGTGAAACCATCAGTGAATTGCTCTTTGCGTGTCCATGTAGATGTCTCACTTATTACCTAAGAGACAGACCCGGAACCTTGAGACGATCTTAGTTCTGGTGTGCGGCTGCAGAAGTGATTTGCAGAAATGTTCATGCTGGAATGAATGAGTCTTCTAATCAAGCTGAGAGTGAACCTGATGATAATACACCAGAGATAATGAGCGACACATGACTCAGAAATACGGCTATTGGGTGACACCTGCCCACTGGTGCAGATCCACCAAATAGACCTTAATGAAATGAGAACGTGCTCTGCCGCCATTACAACAAATTCCTCTAGTGTGTCAAAGCTGCTTATGAGGCGAAGGCTCCGAGAGGTTTGGAGATTAAGCATTAGAGCACATGATGAAAAATATGTGCTTTTGATTAGCTGCTTCTTATGGAATATTGATGTTGATGTTTGCTGTTGTAATGAACGCTGTGAAGTATAAACAGTGAGTTATTTGTTTGCTTCATGTATGGGACGTCACTGGCCAGGGAGTCTGTCTTTTTTCGGAGGGGTCCCGTTGTCAAAATCACTCGAGTGCACTGAAACGTGCAGTCCCACGAAAATCCCCAGAATGTGTCAGCTGCCTATTATGTTCACTTTGCAGAAACATCATCTTCAGTCTCTCAAGCATAATTAGGAGAAGATAAAGGGTTTTTGTTTTGTTTTTTAAAAAGAGATTTTGTATGTAAGTATTTATCATCTTTTATGTGTGGGATGAGAACGATCTTGCAAACTGTTATACAGGATTTAGATTATTATTTTTTTATTTATTTTTTAATTTAGCATTTTCTGCATTTGTTTGTACAGAGTTACTAAAATGTACTGTATATTGTAACCATGTTGTGGGTCTAAATTAGTGGATATGGATTTAATGTGTGAGTTATTCATTCATTCATTCATTCATTCATTCATTCATTCATTCATTCATT
>CAIGQV010019084.1:663063-685377 GCA_903798115.1 Danio jaintianensis
ATTCATTCATTCATTCATTCATTCATTCATTCATTCATTCATTCATTCATTCATTCACTCAATTATTTACTTATATAGAAATAAGTCTCTTATTTTCCCCAAGGTTTTATTTATTTGATTGAAAACGAAAATTGTAGTATTATATTACTAAAATACTATAACGATTCAAATTTATTATATTTAAACATTATTTTGGTTACACTTTGCAACAAGGTTCTATATGTTAATAATTAATTAGTTCATTATTAAAATGAGTTAATTTTATTAGTTTTTGTGAACTAAGAATGAAAAATGCCTCTAGAATATTTAATAATATTACTTTAATTATAACATTTACTAATACTTTTTATTATAATCAAAAGTTGTATCTTTTATATTATTTAACAGATTAGACGTAAGGCAAATTAATACAAACAGTTGTGTTTTATATTAAATAACAATTATCAATAGCAGGGCGTCACGGTGGTGCAGTGGGTAGCACGATCGCCTCACAGCAAAAAGGTTGCTGGTTCGAGCCTCGGCTGGGTCAGTTGGCGTTTTTGTGTGGAGTTTGCATGTTCTCCCCGTGTTTGCGTTGGTTTCCTCCGGGTGCTTCGGTTTCCCCCACAGTCCAAAGACATATGCAATAGGTGAATTGGGTAAGCTAAATTGGCCGTAGTGTATGTGTGTGAATGAATGAGAGTGTATGGTGTTTCCCAGTGATGGGCTGCAGCTGAAAGGGCATCCGCTGCGTAAAACATATGCTGGACAAGTTGGCGGTTTATTCCACTGTGACGACCCCAGATTAATAAAGGGACTAAGCCGAAAAAGAAAATGAATGAATGAATGAATGAATAATCAATAGCAGGAATAAATATTAATACATATTAACAAATGTATTGCTTAATGTTAACATATATGTCACAGTACCATGTATTTTATGTGTGTGTGTGTATAGTTTCTCTTTCTTTTTTTCTTTCTCTTTTTAAAAACCATACTGTCTCCAAGTGTATACACAATATTTAGAAAAAAGGTATATTTGTGTTTTTTTGTATTTCATAATGTCGTTGCAGCTTTCTTTAAGCTATTGTTTAATACAGTGATGTTGCCGGCTGTGTTTTAATGCACAATGTCATAATAACATCCCAGGGTTTATAGGATGTAACCAATTGTTTATCCTTTAATATATACACGAAGCACAGACACCATTTTTATGGATATTTCTTGAAGATTTTGTTTTGCATGTCTTAATAAATCAAGGAAGATTTCATTGTAAGATTACTTATATACAACAGCATATATAACAAGACCCACAGCATAATTAATCATACAGCTCTGCAAGCCAATTAGGTCTTTCTGTTGCCCCTCTCCCCTCTCTTTGTATCTGTTGGATATCATTTTAATATTGAAGAGTCTGCCTCAGTTATTGTTTATCTAGACCGAAATGGCAGTTGCAACAACTGTCTCTCACTCTCTACCTTATGACTGACTGGCCACCTCAAGAAACCTGCAATGATATGTGGTTGACATTCAACAGTCTTGTGGCTAGAAAAAAGAAAATTAATATGACACTACGTCTAGTCTTGTAAAAGTGATGAAAACAGAGGAATATGCTCTACATAGATAGATAATTTATTTATTTTATATGATTCCTATACTGTGGATGAATACAGTAGCTTAAATTAAAGTACAACAACAACAACAACAACAACAACAACATCTAACAGTTATCATAATACTTCCCCAGTTGAGAGGAATTGCAATTTGTTGTATTATACAAGCCTTCTAAAATTGTATGTTTAAATATGCAAATGTGGCATTATAAAACTAAATATATGCTAATTTGCATAGATTTCTAGCACAAAATCTGAACACTTGGTCAAGTCAGATTCAAAATACATGTTTCCTTTTTTGACACATTACAGACTAATGTTTTTAAATGAGATTTTTTGAATTTCTAGAAATTCCAATAATTCATAAAAACACACATTTTGTTTTATACAATAACATGTTTTGTATAATCAGGCAAATTATGTACCGTATGAACACATACTCTATAAAAAAAAACTTATATAGATATGACTATATATAGAATATTAATTCATTCATTTTCCTTCAGCTTAGTTCCTTTATTCATCAGGGGTCGCCACAGCAGAATGAACCATTAACTTATCCAGCATATGTTTTACACAGCGGATGCCCTTCCAGCTGCAACCCAGTACTGGGAAACACCCATACACACTCATTCACACACATACACTACGGCCAATTTAGTTTATTCAATTCACCTATATACCGCATGTCTTTGGACTGTAGGGGAAACTGGAGCACCTGGAGAAAACCCACGCGAACATGGGGAGAACATGCAAACTCCACACAGAAATGCCAACTGACCCAGCCAGGACTCAAACTAGCAACCTTCTTGATGTGAGGCGACAGTGCTAACCACTGAGCCACCGTGTCGCCGAATATAGAGTATAGATATGAACAAAACTGCAAAGCTTGGTTTTAGACTTATGGATCAGTAGAGGAGAAAAGAGGTTTTAAAAATGTGTATTGTAAATTAAATCTACAGACAAATAAAACATTATATAAAAAAATAAAGCATGGCAGTAGAAACCTTTAAAAGAACAGTTCACCCAAAAATTCACCCATAATTTTTTTCCCTTTAAATATTTAAACATTTCTTCCGTTGAACACAAAATAAGATATTTTGAAGAATGCTGGTTGCTGGTACCCATCAATTCCCATTGTAAAAATACTATGGTAATCAATAAGCAACCAGCATTCCCCATCATGGGAACTTCAACGTGTGTCTGGTAACAGACTATGGGAGTACGCCAGGCGACCAATCACTCGAGAGCCAATAAATGCCAAATGAATTGGCGGAGCTCAGCTCCACAGCTTCCAGTGATTAGCCATTAGTGGGATATATCAGCCGGCTGCTGAGAAGCGAGCATTAGAATTTTCGCTTCAGACCCTCTAACGAGACTGAAGAATCCTTCTGCCAAGCTGATTTCCAGTGTGAAAAACAGTGTTACTCACCAGTGTGGGAGAAGACGTGACAGCGGCGGTCGATCTGGGCTTCCCATCCCCTGGGCGTTTCGCTGGTGTACAGTCGTGGCCAAAAGTTTTGAGAATTACATAAATATTGGAAATTGGAAAAGTTGCTGCTTAAGTTTTAATAATAGCAATTTGCATATACTCCAGAATGTTATGAAGAGTGATCAGATGAATTTCATAGTCCTTCTTTGCCATGAAAATTAACTTAATCCTGAAAAAGACTTTCCACTGCATTTCATTGCTGTCATTAAAGGACCTGCTGAGATCATTTCAGTAATCGTCTTGTTAACTCAGGTGAGAATATTGATGAGCACAAGGCTGAAGATCATTATATCAGGCTGATTGCGTTAGAAATCATTGTTCTTACATTGTTAACCATGGTGACCTGCAAAGAAATGCGTGCAGCCATCACTGTGTTGTGTTGGATATTGTGGCTACTAAGATTGCACCTAAATCAACAATGTATAGGATCATCAAGAACTTCAAGGAAAGAGGTTCAATTCTTGTTATGAAGGCTTCAGGGTGTCCGAGAAATTCCAGCAAGCGCCAGGATCGTCTCCTAAAGAGCATTCAGCTGCGGGATCGGAGTGCCACCAGTGCAGAGCTTGCTCAGGAATGGCAGCAGGCAGGTGTGAGCGCATCTGCACGCACAGTGAGGCAAAGACTTTTGGAAGATGGCCTGGTGTCAAAAAGGGCAGCAAAGAAGCCACTTCTCTCCAAAAAAAACCCATCAGGGACAAATTGATCTTCTGCAAAAAGTATGGCGAATGGACTGCTGAGGACTGGGGCATTGTCATATTCTCCGATGAAGCCCCTTTCCGATTGTTTGGGGCATCTGGAAAGGGGCTTGTCCGGAGAAGAAATTGTGAGCGCTACCATCAGTCCTGTGTCATACCAACAGTAAAGCATCCTGAGACCATTCATTTTGGGTCCATGGCCTGGAAACTCCCCAGATCGTAATCCCATTGAGAACTTGTGGTCAATCCTCAAGAGGCGGGTGGACAAACAAAAACCCACTAATTCTGACAAACTCCAAGAAGTGATTATGAAAGAATGGGTTGCTATCAGTCAGGATTTGGCCCAGAAATTGATTGAGAGCATGCCCAGTTGAATTGCAGAGGTCCTGAAAAAGAAGGGCCAACACTGCAAATACTGACTATTTGGATAAATGTCATGTAATTGTCGATAATAGCCTTTGAAAGGCTTTAGGGGTAAGCTGAGACCCCCGTCCAAGGCAGGTGGGTTGTCTGTGTCTCTCATGGCCAGAGCCCACAGAGCGACGGTTCTTCCCCAGGCTTATGCGTAAGCACTGAACGGTGGTCGACTATGCTCTCATGACCTTTAAGTTGGCCGCCCGTGCCCTGGGGAGGACGATGGCCACACAGTGGTCCAGAAATGCCACCCTTGGCTTACCCTGGCAGATATGCGCTGCACCGACAAAGTATGTTTTCTTGGTGTGCCCATATCCCAGGCAAGCCTACTCGGCGACTTGACCCAGGAGTCCTAGGTGGTGAGAGATCAGCCGTCATCTGATCAGGTCATCTCTTGGTGGGCTCAGAAATCTGCTCCCCAACCGGACCCATTCGCACAGGCTGTTCCTCGCCAAGAGCGCTCTTCCCGCGGCTCTAAAACGATCCGTCGTCACAGCCCGTTCCACAGGCTAGTGAACGCGCTGAACCTCCCCCGCAGGAAGCTGACCCTACCGTCACAGGTCACCGTTAAGTCCGATAATCGGTCCGTGAAGCGAACCTGAGGCGGGCCACTTGGAGAGGAGGAGAACCGTTCTTTTCCTGGTGGAGGGCCGGGGCTCCCCCGTGAATGAATGTAGCAATCCAAAAAGAGCGGCTTTTCCTCCCTCTGGGTGTGGAAGCCCAATTGCTGCCAGCATGGGACACGCTGCCTTCCAGCTCTCAGCTTTGGGGCATTTCTCCACAGGCTTTGAGGGCGCCATAGGATGAGCTCCTTTCTCGCACCTCCAGCCTCTCCGTGGGATCCTGGGAGAAAGGTAAATGTCAATCTCTTATTTTCAGTTCTTCCTCGGGATGCTACGCTTCCCTGGGTGAGCACTCCCCATCCCGAAGCTGCCCGCCGCGGGTACGTCAGCAATCGTTCCGGTGATGCTGCTCGTCCGGACTCTGTCAGCCTGGTTAGCGCTGCTCAGCCCGTCATAGTAGCTCACACGGACGGTCAGACTTGGCTATGCGTTTCAATTCGCTGGTGTGTATTTAAGCGGTCATCGCTATGCCACCCCTGTCTCACGTGAGAAGATTGTTATCCTCCTGGCGAAGGATACAATTGAGCCAGTCCCTCCAGCCGAGGTGAAGAGTGGGTTTACGCCCCCACTTCATCGTACCCAGAGAGCGGTGAGTTATACCAATCCTATCTGCGCGTTTTGATTTGTCATCTGTTCAGGATGCCGATCAAGATGCTTATGCAGAAACGCATCCCTCAGTGCATCCGTCTGTGGGATTGGTTGCAGCTATAGACCTGAAGGACGCTCACTCCATGTCTCGCTCTCTCCATGTCTCGCTCTCTCCATGTCTCGCTCTCTCCCTCCTTATACCATGTTTTTTCCGGTGTCCGACGGGGGCCGAGCATGGCAGTAAAAGGTCCTCCCCTTCAGGCTCTCCCTGTTTCCCTGAGTGGAGGATGCCCTGTGCCTCTTCGTCGCACGCACATCTGCATTTTTGATTATTCATTGACTGGTTTCTTTTTTTTTCAGGTCTTTGAACTAGTCGATTATGCATAGGGACCTGATGCTCCGGCACCTCAGCCTGTTGGGGTTATGGGTCAACCGAGAATGAGCAAGCTCTCCCCCGGGCAGAGCTTCTCTCATCTTGGGTTGGAGCTGGACTCGGTCTCCATCACTAGTGCTACCCTGTCCGATTAATTCGGCAGTTATAGTGGTCTCACTGAAGTTTTTCAGAGGCTCCTGGGGCATATGATATTGGCAGCTGTTATCACGCCGCTCAATTGTTCATATGAGACCACTTCAGCGCTGGCTTCACGATCGGGTCCCCAGATGGGCATGGCGCATGGACACGCACCGGGTGTCCATCACCACACTGTGTCTCCGCACCTTCAGTCCCTAGATGGATGTTGCCTTCTACGGGCCTGGGTGCCCCTAGAACAAGTGTCCAGTCATGCTGTCATTCTTCAATTGCCTGGAGTTGTTGGCAGTGTTTCTTGCTCTCCGCCGGTTCCTACCGGTGCGGGAGGGGACACATATGTTGGTTAGGACGGCCAGCACGGCTGCGATCAACCGTGCACATCAACCGTTTGGGTGATTGGCGCTACCGCCGCATGTCTCAGCTCGCTCGCCATCTGCTCCTCCAGAGTCATGCGGCTTAATAGCTGCGCGCCTTTCATATCCCGTACGAGCTCTACCGTGCCAGCTTACATGCTCTCACGACAGTTACATTTACAGGAGAATGGAGACTCCACCCCAGCACAGTCCAGCTGTTATGAGCACGCTTCAGAAAAGCCCAGGTCATCCTGCCGCTTCTCCCGAGCGGCCCTTCGCTAGCTGCTTTCCCTGCTATGCACAAATGAGCTGACTCTCAGCTGGCCCCGGGTTTACGCAATATGTGTTTTTCCCCAGTGAGCCTGTGCGAACAGACTCTGTGCAAGGTCGGGGAGACGAGGAGCGGGTCTCGCTCATTGCGCCTCTTTGGCCCAACCGGCTCCGAGTTTCCGGATTCACACTCCTCGTGATGGCCCTCCCTGACGAATTCCCCGGAAGAAGCACTACTTTTTCTGGGACGGGCACCCTCTGACACCCGAGCAGCGTTCTGGAACCCCCATGGAGGGTTTCTAGACAGAGCGCGGTGGACTTAGGTGACCTATCAGGCATCCTTTATAGGCAAGCCTATGTCCTGTAGTGGAGTCTATTCGTTGTGTGGAGCTCTTCTCTCTGAGAAGAACCCCGGACATACCAGATTAGTGTTGTGTTTTCTTCCTTCAGAATAGCTGGAGCACAGGCTGTCACCCTCCACACTAAAGGTTTGGCGTGCTGTCATCCCCGCTCTCTGTGGCGGCGGATGGTAGTGCGCTGGGAAATCATAACCTCATCAGCCGGTTCCTCAGAGGCGCGTGGTGCGAGATGGTTAATTCCATCCCCGCCCCTCTCTCTTGCCCTCTTGGGATCTCTCTAGCCCCAGCGGACCGGCCTACTCTCACATTTATGCTTGTGCCAAGGTTCCTACTGCACCTTTTAATATTAGGTAGTGAGCCTGCAAGCGCTGCCTGCGGAGGAGGCAGACCCAGCCCTTTCATTGCTATGTCCGCGCACTGCGCTTAATGTGACACGTAGAGCATACGTCTCTAAGCAGCGCTTTTCTGTTATGATCGGCAGAAGGGAAGTGCCGTAACAAAGCAGAGGCTGGTTTAATTTATAGTTTATGCCATCGCCCTCGCTTCACGAACCCTAGAGAATTCCTCAGAGGCCCCCTGCACCCGACTCAGCGGAGGAGCCGGGTGCCTGGCTCAGTGTGATGTCTGGTATACCCACATGCTGAGGTTCGGTGCCAGCTATGCGCGGTCCCCAATGGCGATCCCATATGCTTATTTCAGCCACGGAGTGTTCCCCCTGACCAGGCGGACCCGTGTCTTCCCTACCCGCTAACCAGCTTATCATATGTAGCACTTCCCCTCCATAGGGCTAGTCCATATGTTCTTATTGCCATCAAGTCTCCCCTCTTGGGTAGCAGGTGGTCTACGCAGTGTCCTCTCCCTTCGGGGACTGGCACGCTTTCCCAACGTACTGTCGTATTTCTAAAATCCCTAGACTATATTAGCTAGGTAAAAGCACATTTACGACCCCCGATCTAAATTTGAATTATTCCCATGTAATGGTAATTTTTTGGGCCTAGGGGACGTTGGAAGGTTGCGCTCCTGGTGATACTTATGCGCTCACGCTACGCTTGGCAAACTTCACATCAGGAGCGTGACGGGCTTAGCTGCTGTGGCGTTTTCCGTACAGTCTCCCATAGTCTGTTACCAGACACACACTGAAGTGAAGAAGTGAAAGGTGAGTAAATGATGACAAAAATAAAATTAGTGTTGGCTGAGCTATCCCTTTAAATGCATATTTTGGATGTTTTCAGACTAAAAAAAAAACACTTTAAAAGTCCAGCATCTCCAAATTGACAGTTGCAGGAAAAAACTATTTTTGCCTGTAGTGTTTCACCTTAATCCCTATATGTTTGAGTGATTGTGTTTCTCTGCGTGAAAATGGGAAGAAAAGAGGCTTGCTGAGTAGAGGGGAGGGCTTATACCTCGCGGTTCGACAGTGATGAATGTGTTTAGGGCAGAAGTATCTGCGTGAGAGAAACCCAGGTTTCCATGATGAAATGCTGCATTGTAATTTGCCAGTGTGTGCCATAATAAATAAAAGCTCTTGGATTCTGCCGCCTCCTCTCAATCTTTTATCACCTCTCCTCCCTTTCCCCACACCTCAAGTCTTCATGCTGTTGCACTGTGAAAAATTGTCTGTGAATCTATACAAGTCATCGGATCTTTAATTGGAGCATACGCCACAACATCTGCCGAATGCTGAAACAAGTGCGCTTTTTTATCTCTTGATAGCACTTCCAAACTGTGAACCTGTGATGGTGAAAGAAAAACAGTTCAGTTTAGAAAGCCATGCTATTTTCTGTTGAAAAAGCAGGGCGTATAATGTAGATATCAGTCACATCATGTTCAGTGTACTCTTTACTTTGTTACAATGTTTGGAGTTTGCTATGATTTTTCTAAATAGTTCTGTATTGTTTACCAAGGATATAGGCCTATATATTACAAAATATTAGTGTCATTTTATAATAACATTATTATTAACATTTCTTTTTTTCGTGCTTAAACTGCAACATTATAAAGTTAGATAGAAAGTTGAAATTATAGAAAGCACAACATGACCCCTTTATTCTCATTCGTTGAATATTAAAAGGAAACCTATTAGAATTAATAAATTACTTTCAGCAGACCATGAATAATCCCAGCAACTCAAAACAGGTTTATCCACAGCAATTTTACAGATGTGTATTGAAAATTACTGGTACTTTACTTTAGGGAATGCAAAGTGAGGTAATAACAAAACACAGTGAAATCAAAGGAGTTTACTCTGTAGTGGTCATTTAGTTAGTGTCAATAGTCTAGTGGTTAATACTAGTGGTTAATTCTAGACTACCCCCCACACAGGAACAAGGAGACAAAAAAACTCAGTAATGCATATAACAGTAACAAGTCCTCGCAGTGACTGAGGTGATTTTATGTGTGTGAAGACTGAATGCAGGTGTTGTGTTATCAGAGTCCAGTTCATATGAATCAGGTGAGGAGCAAAGTATTGTGGTAGATGTAGTCTGGGAGAGTGGCTGATGTGAGAAGTAGAGTGCTCTCTAGTGTGTCTGGTGGGTACTCTAGCTAGTGACCATGACAGTTTCACTTTTTTTAGTGTATAGTAAAGTGTATTATTATAATATCTACAGTACAACTGTACAGTACTTTGTAAATAAATGCTACAGCATACTGTAGCATTAGCGAACTGATCAACTGTGATGAATACAGTAGTATACTTTGTTTTTAATACAGTAGGCATGATGTTGTGTAATATACCAACATGTCATAGAAAACATAATAATAATTACAAATAAGTAAATAAATAAATAAATACTTAATAATAACAAACATATAATTTGTTTATATTTCTATAGTTGTTGTATTACCGCAGCAACTATAGAATTACCACAACAGATAAATCTAAGTAATTTACTATAGTATGGTTCAGAAACATTATATTATTTAGTAGTATTTTTTCATGGAGGATGAAACACTTACTGTATGTTATTCTTCACTGCAAGTCACTTTGCATCTAAGGCTCTGCTGTAGGGAGAAAACAAAATGTAAATGTAAAATAGAACACAAGCTATTGGTTACATCCTTCACTTGGCTGGAATCACAATTGCAGACAGTTTGAAATCCTTTATCTGAATTATTCAGCAAGTGTAGAAACGACACTAGTGTTTGATCTTTTTCTCCAGAGTCTGAGGTGGGTGAGTTGTTGTGCAGTTGGCCATGAGAAATATCACACAGCACATCATCAGAAACCATGCAAATGCACAGACAGTTTCCCTCCATTTGAAGTGATCATAAGGCACTCTCAGTGGGACTTGGCCTCCTTCCACGAGCATTTCCATATCATGACACGCATGTATGCATATGTTTTGTTGTGACACTACATTTCATGGCTCACTTTGCTTGAAGAAGGCTATTGAGAGTCGATTTAGCCTGAGACTAATGCGTCTGGTTGCTGTTTGTTTCCGCTGTGTTTGTGCAGGGTCTTCACGAGGAATGTCAGTACCTCTTCCAGCCTCAGCTCATCGTTCAGAGACTCATCGGGATTTCGGTGCTTTATCCTGGTTACTTCATTGACCAGATGATTCCACTTCACAACAGATCTGTGCTCTACAAGTGAGTAAATATGTTGAAGGTGAAGGATATCCAAGCGGATACTTGAATAGAAGCAAGAGATTTGAAATATTGCAAAAGATTTCATTTTCAAATACATTATATTATGGTATTCTTTTGAACATTCTCATCATCTTATAATCCTGAAAAACGTATGATGGTTTCCATAGCCAAAATAAATTAAGCAGCACTAACACTTTTAATGTAAAACAATAGCGCTTCATTAACAACAGTTACCTACAGTACTTTAGTAAACTAATAATGACAAATATACTAAAAGTATGCATTAAATATAGGTATCAATATTTTGAACTTTCCCTATTCATTATGATTGTTGGGTAAAAAAACGTAATATGTTTCAATCTTAAGCCTTACTCTTTAAAAAAGTGAAAATATGTGATATGTTATTTTTGTTGTTTTGTTATGTTTTTATTAAGGTAGGCTTAAAGGTGCAGTGGGTGATCTGCCACAATAGCATAATATCTTTGAAACACAGTCCCTCCCCTGCCGTCCAAAGCCACGCCTCCTGAAACCAATGTGAACCAATGTGAATATAAAACCAACTTCACCTCAGTAAAGCAGGCTAGGCAGAATAGCGCTATTTACTTATGTTTTGTTGTTAAACTAAATAAAAATCTACGTTATCGATGCTGTAAAAGGTACCTTATGGAATTGAAAATAGTCACATCAATCTTTCGCCAGAAGATTTCAGTGGCTGAACAACACTTTTGTGCATATAACCCATTCGCAACAAAATCTACATAAGCTTTGCGTGAGTAAAATACTTTTAAAACATAACATTACCTGTCTAAAAGAAATACTTTAGCCATGGTGTCATCCTTCCTCCAGCGTGCAAAAGTAACTCCAATATTGATTCAGGTTTTTTAAAAGTTTTGATTCAGCATTTGTTTTTACCGCTCTCTCTCTCGTGTGCACATGAACGCGCGGCGCGCGTGCACACGCAAATGGCGGATCTGCTAAAACAGAGGTGCGCAGTTGTACAAATCTACATTTGCTGACAGACAGTTTGAGCTACTTATCACAATTATGGGAATTGTCGGCCCGACAATATTTAATTGGATGAACATTTCTTAGTTTTATGCCTTACCCAGAATATAAAAATACATATAAGTACATTTAGATCATTTACTTTAATCATTCAACACTGTTCATTATTAAAATGCTGTCTGTTCATATTATGTATTGGACCTAAACAAACATAAGCTAATAAATAATAAACAGCTGTATTTTTATTGATTAATAAAAAAAATACAATTACTGTATAACACGTTCAGCTCTGTCATAAAGATTTTGCATTAAAATTCGATTTTAACTTTCCAGGTCTGTCTAGATGCATTTTTCTTTAAATAAAACATTCATGACTTCATATTTTTAAAGAAAAACTCTATTAAGTGAATGTGATTTTTTTTTATGTTGTTATGGTATTACCATATTATTATAGTATTTACATTACAATAAAAAATAAAAATAAAAAAAACACTCTGCAGAGGACACTCTACAGTTTGACAAATGTTATATATATATATATATATAAAATTTGTATTGCTATATTTTCCCACAATGTGATGAATACCAGGACCGCACACACACACACACACGCACATGCGCACACACGCACACGCACACTCACAAACACGTCGCTCACCTTCTCTGTGCTCTGCTCTCAGCACTTGACCATTCAACACACATCCTGCTCTCAGGCTTCCCTTCATTCCAGCCTTCCACTCTCATTAGGTTCAGATATTAAAGCTCTCCTCTCAATTAGCAAATAAAGTCTTTCTAAATGAAAAAGAGGAAAATGGAGAAGGGAGAGGTGATGAAATGCAATCATAAACAACAGGGTACACAGAAAAGACCTTGAGCACTGGATATTATGAGGATGGGCTTTTATCTACCATTAAAAGCTGTTTTCAGAGAACATTTCAGAAGGACTAATAATTCCATACAGTGGGATTTATGTCCATAGCAAATTAAATATATTCATGACAATAAGTTATGCAAGTGAAGCACAAGTAATGCAACTAAAGCGAAAATAAAATGTCAAAATATGGGTGAAAAGATGTGCGTGACAATCACAGCTTTGATCAATCAAAATATTTATTCAGTTTTTATATTAATATCAATCTATCTATCATCTATCTATCATTTTCATCTTATATACAGAATATAAGAAATAGGAATTTTTTTAATGCAATAAAATTTAGTGTAATGTGCTTATTGCTTAACATGATCATTAAACAGATTAGATAACCTTGTCTTTTAGACCGGTGAAGATGCAACTAAATTAAGTTTTTCTACGAATTTGTATTATTTAAAAAAGACATGCTATTTAATCAGGTGTGAAATACAAAACAGTGCACATAAAATTGGGAAAAGTGACAGATTAACCGTGAAATAAATAATTATATATTTTTCCAAGTTCTAAGACTAATTTCATTCATATATTTTTTATTTTCCTTCAAGCGAGCCAGTAGATCTGTAAACAAACTGTGTTCTGTTTGATTGAGCATTTGTTTTGCTGTTTGTTTAGTTAATTATCAAAAACCAAAAGGCAAAGCCAATTGTGTCATAGCCAAAAATAAAATGCAGATATTAATTATTTATTCTAACTTCACAGTTGTTCTCCATTTCCTTTCAAATTAAAAGGAGCAACTTCTGATTAGGTGTTATTGATGTAGAAAATTAAGACAGAGAGATATGACAGTATTTTTAACGAGTTTGTTGAATTGGGCTGCCGTTTAAAGTTCTCCTGAGTTTATGAAAACAGCAAAAGTTTTCTTGACATTCAGTATCAATAAAGTCAGCATCTTTACACTGACAACAATATACAGATTTTAACACAATTAAGATAATACTCTTATGTACTACCAGAATCTACCATGTAGAGTAATACCATGCAGAAAGACATACTCAAAGTAAAAAAAAACATGTAATTTAGACAGGTGGAACATTGGTGTTTTGTGGAGTGTTCACACCATAATCACACTATTTGCGTCGTGTAGGACTTTTTGTTGTGTTTTGCAACAGGATTCTTACACTGGAGTCATCAACTGTTTAATGGCATACAAAAAAGCATGTTTTTGAGCAAGAATATGTATCTGCATGCATTTGTCTGTTTGCTCATTTAGCATGACAAATAATTAAACACATCTGAAGCTTTTGTTAAATGAAAAATAAAAAACTATATGGTACCATAATGACAACACAGGCTCACTGGAAACATGTGCCTCAGCCTATATTTTTGTGAAATGTATTTCAACATATATTTGACAACAGTTTAGAGGTAAAATGAACACTGGAGGAGTATGTCATATACAACTTTTTGACATATACTCCTTTTCACACTTATGTTATTTACAGATTTAGGAAAGGGTTTAGGTCAGTGCTTCGCTGGTCTAGGTGATCTATGACAAGCCCTGCGTTCTCATGGATGTGTGTCTGAAACTTACAACAAAACCTACCCTGTTAACGATTTTTGTTAATTACATAGTATTTAACTTTAATATAAACTATTTTACTGTAGGGCAGTTATGCGGTATGTTACTGTATTTTAAAGTTGCATTGTGAAAATTAGGCTACTGTATATTTTACAGTAAAGATAAACAACACTGTAAATACATATAGAGCAAAATAAATAGTGCTGTAAATGTAAATACAGTATTTTTGCTGTAACTTATTTACAGTAAGTTACTGGCAAACTGCTGACTAGTATCCTAATGCTGCATTCCAGACAGAGGTGGGAAATTCAGCAGTGAAATATTTAATATACCCCAATAAGTTTCAGCCAATTGCGTTTAACCACAAAGTGAGAATATGACGCTAGCTGTTCTCTCAATACAGCTGATGAAAAACATAAACAACATTATACGGTATATTGTACTATAAATCTAATTTAATCTCAGAAACAACTTTAATTAGTGGGGTTCTTAGTATGTTTGTGCTGTAAACATACTTGAAAGATGATTTATATGTTTCACATAAGGTAGCTTTATGCTTATCTCACTGAAGCAGAACTAGCCGCCATCTGCAAAGGGATCCCAAATGATATGTTTTGCTGAAGTCTGGGTTTTTAGATTTTTTAAGAGCCATGTTAGACATTAATTCCAAGTATGAAGTAGGAAAACAACTAATTCTGAGTCATCTGGAATGCAGCATTAGTAACATATTTCAGATTCACAAACAATTTGTGCCCTTTTTGTTTAATTGTCGACTGAAATGTGCATCAAAACATGTGCATCAAACAAATGTATTTTACATTTCATTAAAAATGAATGCTGAAAAACGTATTTTCAATGAGCCTGGGCTGCATCACGTGGAGAAGAAATTATGTGTGCCATTAATCAATCGATATATGAACTATAACATATAAAACATGAACATGAAATTAATAATTAAAAAGCATCTCTTGTTAAATCATGCAAACTTTGGAATCTTTGGAATATTGTTATGTTCACAATAAAGTAAATAATTATGCTCATGTAAACATACCCAGTATGTGTACCTCATGATACAGTCCTCCAAATTTCTCTCTCTTGTATTTGGCAGAGTTTTCATCCCAAACTACATCTCTCGGGTAAAGGTACAGCTCGTGGACTGTAACACTAAGAACCGGAGCGGTGAGAGTTGTCCAGTTCTGCTGAAGATCCGCTCAAGGGCTCCGCCGGTCCACAACTCCAGCGCCATGGACTGCAGAGAGAACATCCCATGTGAGCTGGAGGTCCCGCTGCCAGCCTGGGAGCAGTGGTACTACATTCTGGTGGAGCGATACCTAAGCAGCTCAGATGTCTATTTCCGCATTGGTGTTCAGGTTAAAGGTAAGAACTTGTTTTAACTTTTAAGTTTTGGTGTCCTACATAAGAGTATGAGCTGAATCTTTAAAAAAAAACAATATATGGAAGTCACATTTTAGTATTTACAGATTTATAGTAAATACCATTATAGCAATCATCAAGCAACCTACTGAAGTTTGTTTGTTCTGTAACTTTATCATACACTGACAACCACTAGAAGCACATGATTAATCCCTAATTATAGAAGGTGTGCAGTTATGCACACAAATATAAAACACCATCATGTCCCTAAAATCACTCAACAAGTATTCATTTATATTTATAGATACTGAACGTAATGGTTACTACGTAACCCTCGTTCCCCGAGGGCAGGAACGGAAATGCTATGTGGAATTGGCCAGAAAGCCAATCATCTGAAGAGTAATAAAACGGGCCAATGAAATGCCAATGAGTTGACAGCGTCAGCGCACGCAGCTGGCAGCAATCACAATCAATTTGTGTATAAAAATGCCAGCCATGCGTCGCAAAGTCACCTTTTCTAGCTGAAGAAGTCGAAGTTTTTCTAGCTACAGCTGTCAGCTAAGGCGCAATCACTGTGGCAAAGGAACATAGCATTTCCGTTCCCCCCCCTCAGGGAACGAGGGTTACGTAGTAACCGTTACGTTCCCCAGCGGGAGGGGAACTTCAATGCTATGTGGAAAACTTCCACTATGGGGAAATGTATGGAAATCGCCACAGTGATTGAACCCTACCACGTCGCTAGTGAGAGGTTTGCCAGGCTCCAGCGTGAGTGCACCATCATCACCAGAGACACAGCCCTCCAACGTGTCCCCTGGCCCTTACTTAAGCGCTTAAAAGCTTATTTATATTTTTTGGGCAGTCGTAAAAAATACACATAGTTAAGTTCTAGGAATTTCAAGTACTTATATGTATTTCCCAAATACGTTGGGAAAGCGTGTCAGCGTCACCTAAGTCCTCCTCGCTCCATCTATGGACCACACGTGAGGTTCCAGAGATCTGGGCTTGAGTGCCAGATGGTACCTGTCCCAGAGAAGAAGGTCTTCTTCAAAGGGATATGCCAACAAGGGGCCGTCACGAGGAGAGAGCTGAAATGCAGGTCTGGTTAAGCCAGAGAGGCGCAATAAACAGACCTGCTCCTCATTCTCACTGACATTACACAGTATCTGTGCGAGTAGGCTTACTGGAGACAATGCATATTTACGCACACCCCGGAGCCAGCTGTGTCCAGTGCACAAAAAAACGCACTCATAACAGCTGGACAGCCGGGGTGGAGCCTCCATACTCCCGGGCGTGGAACTGCTATGAGAGCACATCGACTGCACTGTTGAGCTCGCCGGGGATAAGAATGGCACGCAGAGATTTTCACCACGTATGACTCCAGAGGAGCAGACGGCAAGCAAGCTGAGACATGCTGCGAGAGCGGATACCCCCCATGCGGTTGATATATGCCATCGTCGCCGTGCTGTCCGCCCTGACCAGCACGTGTTTCCCCTCTAGCACCGCGAGATACACTGCCACCAGCTCCAGGCAATTGATATGCCAATGCTACCGGTTTCCTTTTCATGGATCCACAGCTGCATACCCGCAACACACGATCCCCCAGCCCGTACTGGAAGCATCGGTCGGAACGACGACATGCCTGGACACTTGTTCTAGAGGCACAGGGGCCTGTAGAAATGCAGGGTCCATCCAAGGGCTGAGGGCACAGCGACACAGCGGAGTGACAGTCACCCGGTGCGTGCCCCCGTGCCATGCGCATCTGGGGACCCCATCGTGAAGCCAATGCTGAAACGGTTTCATATGGAGCAACCCAAGCGGCGTGACAGCGGCTGCGGATGCCATATGCCCCAGGATCCTATGAAATAATATCAGTGGGACTACAGTTTTCCTGTCGAACTCTCACAGACAGGTCAGCATCAGCTCGGTGTGCTCTCAGGGGAGGCGCGCCGTCATGGTGATCGAGTCCAGCTCCAACCCAAGAAAAGAGATGCTTTGCATGGGGGTGAGCCTACTCTTTTCTCGGTTGACCCGAAACCCCAACAGGTCGAGGTGCCAGAGCACCCAGTCCCTGGGCTTAATTAATTGATCCTGCGAGTGAGCAATAATAAGCCAGTCATCGAGATAATTGAGTATGCAGATGCCCGCGAGCCGAAGGGGCGTTAGGGTATCCTTCGCGAGCTTGGTGAAAACCAGCGGAGACAGGGAGTGCCCAGAAGGGAAGACTTGGTACTACCATGCTCGACCCTCGCACGCAAACCGCAGAAACTGCCGTTGGCGTGGGAAAATGGAGACATGACGTGTCCTTTAGGTCTACCGCTGCAGACCAATCCTGAGGACGGACGCATCGGGGGATGTGCTTCTGCATGAGCATTGTGAGTGACAAAATGCGCAGAACTAGGATTGGTCATAACCCACTGCTCTTTTAGGGTACGATGAAGTACAGACTAAAAAGCCCATACCTCATCTCGGCTGGAGGGACCGGCTCGATTGCGTCCTTCGCAAGGGCGGTGGATTGACCCCCACTGTAACCCTCAGATCTGCCCAAGTGCCAACCGCTACTCGCGGGGGACAACAGGAGTGGTTCGCCCTTTTGCAGAGTGAGCTGCGATCTTAGCTGCGCAACAGACATGCCATCACAGTGATGGCATGCAATGCCCACAAGCACCGCATTAACATGCTGAACCCTCAGACATGCAACACAGTGCTCGTGCCCATCATCCGGGGACAGGGAGCCACCGTATCCAGAAATGCACGGTCGGAGCAACATCTTTAAAAAGACGCGCTGCACGACTGCTCTTTTAGGATAATTGCTTTATTCTCACCACTCTTGAAATACCGGTCCAGCGAATCGCCCAGGGACGGGAGAAGCCCAGCCTGACCGTCGCTGCTCACGCTGTTGCTCGCACTGGAACCGGAAGAAAGCAGCCTCTCAGAAGACAACAGCTTTCTCTCACTCTCTCTCTCTCAAACGAAGTCGGAGGATGACAGCAAAATGTCTCTTTCAGTCTGCACGTGAGGCTTCTGAAAGCGAAAAGGTGACTTTGCGACACATGGGTGGCATATTTTTACACAAATTGATTGTGATTGCTGCCAGCTGCGTGCGCTGACGCCGCCAACTCATTGGTACTCATTGGTACTCATTGATACTTTTTTCACAGCAATTGAATTCAGTGGATGTTTAAATAAAATTGAATAAATTTGAAAAATACACAAGGGTTAAGTAAATTGTCTAAAACTGGTCAAATGAAAGGACAGTAATCTATATTGTGATGAACCTATAAATCAATATTCTATGGTCTGACTGTCATTTATCATGGTTTTTCCACTGGTGGGGTGAAATCACACCTGGAACCATATTTTCCAGTCTGTGTTTGTGGGCATGTTACTGGATGCCAATACATCCTCTGATTCATCACTTGCCTGCAGTGCTTTGGTTTGCAACAATCCCTGGAAACTCCAGTGGAAATTTTTCAGTCCAGCACAAATGAGAGAGCAACAGCTTGATGATTTGATCCGGGCTTCATTAATTCTTTATTGGGATTTATCAGTACAAATGTCGCAGGCATATGGCTTCTAGTCATTGTTTGGTTTCAGCATTGCATTTGAGCTTAGCCATGTGAAATAAATGCATTTGGGCTTCATTGCTAGAAGGGTTTTTACAAAGGCAGGTGTTCACATGGCCCAGGTGGAGTTGGGAAATTAAAGTGTGTTAAGAGAGACAGGCTTTGTTATGAATCTCGGTGACAAATTAGGACCTCAGTGGGCTTAGATGAGGAGCGTGTCATAGACTGGAGCCTCCGCCTTTTATTCTGCCTGATGTTACAAAGAAGTGTTGATGAATTCCGTACTTTTCTGTGTCTTGAGTCGCCGTGATAAATATGGCAATTGGGCTGCTCGCAAAGTGTGAAATAGATGGGGGACTCAATTCGGTCACATCGGCCGTATTATTGCAGCATTGGGAAGTTGCACACTCACCTTAAAAGACTTCCTGTCAAATTTGCTCTCACCCTAGAACACTACATTGTTTCAGATTATACATAGCCTTGTATATATTATGTTCATTTGACCTGATATAATGGAGAAAAGTGTTGATGAAGATTGGTACCAAGTTGTATTTTAAGACTAACCAAGTGATACTAATACAACTTACTGTGTTTCTCCATAGAAATGCATTAATATTTAGTGAATATACTGACATGTTTTATTTACCTTACTTAGATTTTCTTTACTTGGTCATAAAAAAAGGTTATCAAAAAAACTTTAATTTAAACAATCATTCATATTGTTATTGTCATATAAAGTAGCTTCATATTTTTCTACTAAATCCATGTTGTATCAAATCAGCAATTGTCATTAATAAGTGACTATGAAAACATTTCACTTCACGAAAAAAGTTTTGAATATTACCATATATTTTTTACTATGTTATGACTGGATTTAATAACTTATAACATGGAGAAATTCTTTGACGTTTCAAAAATTACTTATTAACCAAAATAAAAGTACACAAAGAACTGCTAAATAGGTACGTATAGTTTTAAATATAGATGAATCACTATATGAAATTTCTATAATAGTAGTAGTAGCAGTAGTAGCAGTAGCAGTAGTAGTAGTTCGTAAATTCATCTTACTTTTTAATGCTCAGATTTTTCATCATCAGGCATATATAAAGTATAAATGTGTAGCATATAAGCATATAATGTAATGTGTATGTGTGTGTCTGTGTGTGGACATGTCCTCATAATTCAAAACGCTCACAAATCATACTTAACAGCGTATTTTTACACTCAAAATTTGCCACAGGTTTCATGTAAGGGTTGGGTTTAGGAGTAGGGTCACATAGTAAGCGTTTTTTCTGTATAAAATACATTACAACTAAAATGGAGAGTCCTCATAAATCACCAATACCAACAGTATTGTCTTGTTTTGGGGTTTTTAATTGGTTTGGTGCAATTTTTTACAAGTAACCATTACATTTTTAAAACTCTTAGTACTTATATCACAACAGATCAGCAAAAGTGCACTTTTTCATTCCAACATGTATTTAATGATACAATGTGTGTTGATTTATTTAAAGATCTAAAATGATCAAAACATGAAACATTGCTGGTTTACCAAAAAAAAAAAAAAAATATATATATATATATTGAACATCTTCAAAAGGGATAAAATGCACCATTATAAGGGTTAAATTGACTTTGCCTTAAATGCTCACAGTCTACCGATAGATTCAAAGTCACAGTTTCATTCCATCTCACAACAATTTTCAAAAATTCTCCATTGTTTTTCTATCAAATCTACCTTGTTCTCTCATTTCTTCTGATGTCTCAGTGTTCATCGGCTCCCCTATTTCTACCGCGCATCCTGCGGTGCAGCAGAATCCCTGCCTTTGTTAGAGCCTTAATGCCAAGGGATGTTGGCGCTGATGGCTCAGTAAGAGGGGATGAAGAGGAGAGCCATTGATGTTCAATGAGGCTGAACAGTCTCAGACCAGCTTAGATAAAGCACTCACGGGGGAAACAATTGGCCATGATGAGACGGTGTACCTGCGGAGAGCCTTATCTGTGTGCGTAAGGAGCGGAAAAAGGGAAAACCTGTCTAGCAAGGAGTTATTGCATTGCCGTTCTGTCACTTTCAAGGCTAAGAGTCAATTTTGTCATCTCAGACTATTTGCTGCATCCTTTTTGCTCAAAGAATTTGATCCATCAAAAGATTAAAACATTAAAGCGGATTAAATAAATATTTTTCTGCATACTATATGCAAGTAACCCACATTTTCTCTTTCCTTTTTAACATATTTAGTCCTCTTTTTCTTTTTTGTAAATAAATCAACATAATAAGTCACAAAAAAAGATTTTCATACTTGCCTAGCAGTCAACGGGTGGTTTTTGACTTTGATTTTGCTTTTAGGTGATATTTTATATTTTTTGTTGATGATTAAATCCTCCCATGCTAAGACTGCAGATTACATGTGTTAAAAATAAAATGGTAGTCAGTATAGAGAAAATTAGGTACCTTATGCAAGGCTGCCATAGACATTAAGAGGCACATGAACCTGATTCTACAGTATATATGATGTATGCTGCATAACATCTGACAGGAAATGTCTGATATGAAAAATAAAATAAAATAAAATAAAATAAAATTAAAACATAAAGATGTTGTATGTTTGCTATCAGGATCATAGTAAAACCTTTTCAAATTTAATGTTATATTGTAACATATTTATTGCTTTTCCTGTTTTTCAGTTGAGTATGCACCTAAGTAAAGGTAGTATTATTGAGATGTGTTTATTTAAATTACAATATTAGTATTTTTTCCCATTTTAGGCAAAATATAAGTGAGAAAACCCCTTTGTAATGTTTTCTGACCCCTATTCTAAATGTACGTGAAAGAAACATTTAGTCATTTTGTGATGTTAGCATATTTGTTTTTGAAACTCCCCAAAAAATGCTCTCATCAGTGTCACTGCATACTAATTGCAGATAAAGTTAATGCAGATTCATAGTACTGGAGACACGTAATCATAGTCGATGAAGCTTAAGTGTCTCACCATGCCTGTGTTCACCCATCATTAGCACAGCTTATTTTATAACATGACCCGAGAGCACCGCAATCAAGCCAACTATTAGCCATCATCCAACGCTGTGTTTTGTTTCTCCTCTTTGCTATTTTTCACCAGTTGTGACTCTCTGTACCCTGTATCACATGACCTTGTAGTATCACCTGTGTCTGAAGGTTTTGGTCAGCGCTTCTGTCAGCCTTAATTCAATTATTTTGAACCCAGCTCCCCTTACCTTGATCAATTTCACTGAACAGCAGATACTGGCCGACTGCCATCTCTCTCCTTCTCTCTCTTTCTCTCTCTCTCTCTCTCTCTCTCTCTCTCTCTCTCTCTCTCTCTCTCTCTCTCTCTCTCTCTCTCTCTCTCTCTCTCTCTCTCTCTCTCTCTCTCTCTCTCTCTCTCTCTCTCTCTCTC
>CAIGQV010019084.1:685477-709260 GCA_903798115.1 Danio jaintianensis
CTCTCTCTCTCTCTCTCTCTCTCTCTCTCTCTCTCTCTCATCTGACTCTTTGTGTCCTTCCTTTGCTTTCTCCCTCCACCATTCAGCTCTCTTGATGCTCTTAATGGAGAGAATAGATCATTTATAAGTTCAAGAAGAAGCGTGTGGGAGTTGCCGCATGAGTGGAATCCATTTCCTCTCCACTGCTTTCATTACAAACTTGTGTTTATCGACTGTACAATGAATGTCGGACTTGGAGAAAAACTAAAATGATTCATATATAGCTTTTTGCTATATGCCCTATGTACACGGCATCAGTTGTCTTTTTTCAACGTCAAGTGTATTGTCCCTGTTAAATAAACAAACAAATAAATAAATAAAACACAATCCTTCAGCTTAGTACCTGATTTTTCAGGGGTCACCACAGTGGAATGAACCACAAATTACTCTGGAATGTTTTATATGGCCTTCCAGCCACAACCCAGCACTCGGAAACATAATGAATATTAATAATTTATCTAGTAAACTGTAATTGTTTATTTCCATTTTCTCATATGTTTTTCTGTACATCAAGAGTTCGGTGGCTGATCATACAGTATGAACAGCTCTAATTACCTCAAGACTACTCTCATCATAGATTTTTAAATAATTATTTGATGATTTCAAAAATAGCAATATGAGCTCACAAAAAAATATCGGTTTTGATTTTATGATGACTTTAATGAATCAGTCAGTGTTAGGACTGTCTTAAATTTTCTTTCAAATCAGTTTAGCCAAATCAGTCTTACTTAACAGATTCAAATTTGACCAATCAATGGTTTTGTGCCAATAACTTAAAAAGCTATGACCAGTATTAAAGGGTTTGTTCACACAAAAAAGAAAAAAAAATACTCCACCCCCCACCCTCCAAAAAAGATGTAAATCTGATTTGGCAAATATGGAATTATGTGGAGTTAATCTACAGAAAATAAAATAAATAATAATATTATTGGTCTTGGTTATATTTAATCAAATCTACATTTGTGCCTTCGCTCTGCACTGGTATTTCTTTTCTGATTTTTTTTTTTGGTTGGAGGTGGAGAGCTAAAATAAAAAAAAACATGCCCTCTATTCAATATTTCGTTTCAACTGGAAATACATCACAATACTGAAATAAAGTTGGTTGGAACTTCCAGTTTGCATGGACATTAAATGATTTTGAGACAAATGTCTTCAGTAATCCACACAGATTTTCCTTTCTTTCAGACAGTAGACTTACACAGCCATATAGGCAGAGATAAACACACAAAAAAGGAAACAACTAATGCAAGAAATACTATGGAAGTCAATAGGTGATCAATAGTTCCAGCATTTTTAACAATATGCTTTTGTGAATTTTTAGTTTCGAGTGAACTATCCCTTTAAAGCCCAACGTATACAGAAGAAGAGCAACAAAAAATACTTAAGAGAGAAAAAACAGACAATCTTGTTGCAGAGTGTAGGTGTAAAAAAAATAAAATAAAAAATAATATATATATATATATATATATAAAAAATAAAAAAAAAAATTATATATTTTTTTTTTTTTTTCATTCATTCATTTTCTTTTCGGCCTAGTCCCTTAATCTGGGGTCGCCACAGCGGAATGAACCGCCAACTTATCCAGCATATGTTTTACGCAGCGGATGCACTTCCAACCGCAACCCATCCCTGGGAAACATCCATACATACTCATTCACACTCATACACTACGGACAATTTAGCTTACCCAATTCACCTATACCGCATGTCTTTGGACTGTGGGGGAAACCGGAGCACCCGGAGGAAACCCACGCGAACACGGGGAGAACATGCAAACTCCACACAGAAATGCTAACTGACCCAGCCGAGGCTCGAACCAGCGACCTTCTTGCTGTGAGGTGATCGTTCTACCCACTGGGCCACCGTGACGCCCACATATATATATTTATAAAGAGAGAGAGAGAGAGAGTTAGTACAGTTTACACATGAATCAAAGTGTATGTTCTAGTGTGCATACAATCAAATGAAGTATACAGTACATTAAATGCTGACCATCTGTGTGCTAATTTACTTAAAAAAGGGTACATGCTATTATCCTGATGTACAAATGTGCAGGGGTAGAAAGAAATCTTCTTGTTTTTCTACACACTCAGAAATAAAAAATCCTGTCACTAACCTTTTCCTGAGGTTGACGTCACACAATCTGAAATTCATCATGTAGGCAGGCAATCGTAGAGAATGCTACAGTGAAACTCAATTGCAGTTCTAGACAAAACAATTTCATGCTACCCCTACATCACTCACAATACAATAATGATAAGTAAATAAATAAATAAATAAATAAAAACAGACTAAATCATTAAAACAAGCAGAAAAACAACTTTAAGACTAACAATTATTAATACCACACTTGACCTACTCTTCCAGTGATGACAAATCAGATTTTAGCCGGCAGACTCCAAAGTGGAACATTTGTCACAACATTACAATGCATCTGTTTTTACCCCTCCAGGCTTTTAAAGAGTCTCCAGAGTAGGGTGAGGGAAAGTTAGTTGTAGATATACTGCAGTTCTAAAAAAGCTATCTGTTCCTTTATTGATACCTGTTAAAAGCACCCGGGGGCAATACACTGTAGGGATCTATTATGTTTAATCAATTAAGTTTATGTACAGGTCTATTGAATTAAAGTGCACAGTGAAGTCTGTTGCCTTGAAATTTATATTGGCACCATCCCTTTCATATTTACTTCTTTGCTGATACAGCCTAGCAATACGGTGGTGTCAACAGAATGGGTCACATGACCTCCAGAGCTCTATAAAGTGCATGTTTGTACCTAAAGGGTCCATCTTTGTAACTTAATGGTACATATATTGACATAAAAAAAATACAAATGTGTCTTTTGAAAACGTATCACCCCAGTGACAGCCTTGTACCCATTTCCTGGGAATGTATTGTCTTTTACTGCCTCAGTTGTGCAGCCATAAGTGCCATTTTTGTACATTTGCACAATTTTACATTAGTAGTACAGCTCATGGCTCTACTTTTTCCTAATTTTCCTTCCCATGTTGCCGCTGGAAACACCAAATGGCCATATTGATAGTGTCATTAATTGCGCTAATCACTCATGAGCTCCAGGCTTCGGGGAGTCCTCTTTGTTTGAGAATCATCCACAGAGCCAAGTTGAAACGGATCCCAGTCATGGGATTTCAAAAGCAGTTTCAAAACAACGAGCTACACATTTTAGCCCCCGAACTGCACTTCATCACACAGCTGTAATTGAAGCATCGACAAAAAAAAAAGAAAAAAGGATTTGAAGCTTTAGCTAAAGCCGCACAAGCCATCGATGCAGACCACCATTGAACTGAGAGACACAATGCAAATGTGAGATTCGAAATGTCGCTCGGTTTTCCTGGTGCTCATTGGACTCCATTTATCCTTCGAGGAGACGAGAAGGTTAAAACACAATAAAAGAAGGCTTAATTGAGACTGATGCGTTCTTATGACCATCAATGATGGGTTTCATTGTCTTAACATGGCGAAATGACTGTTAATAGATCTAGAGCGTCCAGGACTGAAATGAGCTAATTCAACACAGCATTCTCTACGCAGGCATATTTCTCTTCAGTAATGGCATCAGCACAAATGTGATTGGGAACCGTAACACAAAATGGAGAACAAATAAGGTAGTTAAACATAATTGTGTTTTCAAAGGGCCCTATTGTTATTGCTATTGATTGTTTAGATGGTCTCATGAATATCTGGAATTTTCTTTCAAGTTTAACTTGGTTATGGTTAAACATTTTTTAAAGCAACTCTTAGGATAAAAATTTCACATTAAATACCTTGATTTGCTTACTTTACGGCTGAAATGTACAATATGACTGTACTTTATGGTCGCTAAATGATGGATAGAAAGTGCATGAGTGTGATCCACATTGAAGGTCTTGCTCCTTTTGAGTAAACTGACCTTCGAACACACAGCTTCTTAAATGCAAACTATAGTGTAATTTGCCCATGAGTTTTCCATCCTTCATGGAGCTATAAACCAATTTCACACAGCGAATTGCATTTTTATTGACTTTTACAGTCTCTGCAATGGTCATGAGAGGTAAAATGTCCTATATTTAGGGGTTAAAGGGTTAGGTTGATCCATATATTCGTTGTTTATGCTGAAATGTGTTTGAAGGCCAAAGCAGGACACATAAGACTGTATCAGTATTTGTGCTGACATGATGCTGTGACAAAATGAAAAGACAGTGAAGCTGTCAATTAATTGACTTTTAACATATGCTACAATTTTGACACTGCATTAATACAATGTCTAGCATGCAATGCACTATAAAAATATATATGACAAAAACTCATGACAACAAATGTATGCTAATATAACTTATTTTAATGTCAATCAGGTTTCAACTAATTAAATTATACAAAGTTTAGCTTAAAATTTGTAGTCAGTTTGATTGATGTAAGTTGAAATTACCAGTTCATTTGATTCAACAACAAGAGCAAAAGGCAGCACAACTTTTTTTTACAGTGTGTTTAATCAACTCAAGGGTTATCAACTCACTCTAAAATGTATTTTTGCTGTTTTAATTAAAATGCACTTGATAGTATTAGAAAAACAACAACACACATTTGGTAAAACTTTAACATTTTAATAAAAACAGAGAATACAAAAACTATGAATTAAAGCTACAGCAGTCACTTGATACAAAAATACAACTCTTATGTACATGTGATTATTTAGAAAATATAAATGGCAGTTGGTTTTCAAGTTTTTATTGGATTAAAGTAATTGTTAAAATTAATTGTGAAATAATCTTCAAAAATTGTATAAAGCATTATTTTCTTTTTTCAGGAGAATACAAAACATTTATTATTCTTATTCTTATTCTTATTATTCTTCTTCTTCTTCTTATTATTATTATTACTATAATTATTATTATTATTATTATTATTATTATTATTATTATTATTATTAATTGTAGTAGTGTGTTTATTGATTGATTTATTCATCCCTTCGTTCATTATGTTTTTTTATTTGTTTGTTCATTTATTGCATCAATAGGTTAAACAAATTAATATTCAGAGATTTCCTGTAGTAACATTTTGTTTTTTGGTTTGTGTTTTGTTCTGTTCAGGAATTAAAAGAACTTGGCAGATTTGATTGTTTTGCAGTTGGTGTATTTGCCAAAACCTCAGTGTTCTTACAATGCATGTGTTTTTCATGCTGTTTTTTTCGAAAGCTAGTTTATATTAGATATCACTTGAGTATAATTATAGACATTTGCGTAGAGCCACTCTAAGAGTCCTCTGGCTTACCTTATACCTTACAGCTGGAGATTTGATCGGAAATTGCTGTGTCAAAACAATGAATTCATAGTCTAGACTTGTCAACCTGACACCATCTTGCTTGCATTGAGCTCTTGCAGTGATTTATTGTCAGCCGGATACAATATGGTGAGCATTTATTCTTCAATCTGAAATACAGAGAATATTTTATAAATTTTTTTAAAGGAAAATTTCATTTCTGTTGTTGTTCTTATGAGTTACTGCTGATGTCTGTGTCTGTGTTTGTTTGTTTGCATCGCTAATGTTGAGTCTCATTGGGAAATCTTAATCCCAGACATTAAAATATAATGCATCTTGAGATGGAGCAGAAAAATCAGTGTCATTGTCTGCCATTAGAGCACTTTGTGACACATTAGTGAATTAGTGTCTATTTAACATTTCATAAATACTCATTTATTTTGACCATGAGAAACAAATACATAACAAAATGCACAAATTGCTACATTCATATGTTAATTTTGCCATGCCGATCATATTGCGTTGTTTAATTTATTGTTTGTAATGAACACTGGGGGTGTTTTTTCTCTGCCATTGTTCAGTGATGTGCATAAAAGCACTCAACGCCTCTATGATTGAATGCTTTATTGTTTATTTTCTCACGGACACACTAACCTCCAAAACCTGCAATCATCATTTCTTCATTCATGTGGATTCCTTAAATTCATTTTCATAATTAGATTGAATAATTGAAATGTGTAATTCTGTTTATTATTATTTAAATTATGGCAACAAATCTTATTCCTCAACATCAGCGGCACAACAGTTTGAGACAACATTATTTCATAAAAGAGGATTATTTGCACATCAGTAGGCTGTTACTTGTTGTTTAAGAGAGGGAAAGGCAATGTAAGCGTATGGTCAAAATTTGCACATTGAAGCCACATTTTATTTTGGCTCAGTGGTTAGCGCTGTTGCCTCACAGCAAGAAGGTCACTGGTTCGAGTCCTGGCTGGGTCAGTTGGTATTTCTGTGTGGAGTTTGCATGTTCTCCCCGTGTTGGCGTGGGTTTGCTCCAAGGGCTCCGGTTTCCTCCACTGTCCAAAGACATGCGCTATAGGTGAATTGAATAAACTAAATTTGCCGTAGTGTATGTGTGTGCATGTGAGAGTGTATGGGTGTTTCCCAGTACTGGATTGCAGCTGGAAGGGCATCTGCTGTGTAAAACATATGCTGGATAAGTTGACGGTTCATTCCGCTGTGGTGACCCCTCATTAATAAAGGGACTAAGCCGAAAAGAAAATGAATGAATGAATGAAGATGAAATAGGGGTGGCACGGTGGCTCAGTGGTTAGCACTGTCACCTCACAGCAACAAGGTTGCTGGTTCGAGTCCCGGCTGGGTCACTTGGCATTTCTGTGTGGAGTTTCCTCCAGGTGCTCTGTTTTCCCCCACAGTCCAAAGACATACGGTATAGGTGAATTGGGTGAACTAAATTGACCGTAGTAAATGAATGTGTGAATGTGAGAGTGTATTGGTGTTTTCCAGTACTGGGTTGAGGCTGGAAGGGCATCTGCTGTGTTAAACATATGCTGGAATAGTTGGTGGTTCATTCTGCTGTGGCGACCCCTGATAAATAAGGGACTAAGCTGAAGGAAAGTGAATGAATGAATAAAGATGAAAAATGTTGAGATTAAAAGGCTCATGTGTAATATTTGAGAGTTACACCTCTCTAATTTATTTTAAAATAATAATAATAATAATAATAATTAACTACACAATTTTTTCTAAAAACTGACAAACAAAAAATTATATAGACCATATAAAATTACTAAAATGAAAATAATTTTATGGTGATTTATGAAATCTTTTTGTGAAAGACTGGAGACCTGGATATCATTAATATTATTTAATCTAAGAATATCTTCTTTTATTTGGGTAATTTAAAATAACATTACACAAATAAATAATAAATAAATAAATAAATAAATATATTAAAAAAATAATAATAAAATTTAATAAAATAAAATAAAATAAAATAAAAAATATTTTTGAACAAGATTAACTATAGTGTAAAGCAGCTTCATTAAAGTAAACAGTTATAGTTAACCCCAACACCCCCCCCCCCCCCCCCCCCCCCCCCCCCCAACACCCCGCCACCTTTCCCTTTACTAAAATGAAAAAAATTCTATTATTATAATCTATTATTTACCTTAATCATTTAACTAAAAACATAAAAAGAGGATAAATAATGACATGACAATGACATTAAAATGACAACTGCAAGATATGGGTCGTAAAAAGTTGAAAGCCAACGAAACATCAAGCATGACTGAACCTTATAAATTGATGGCTTCATTTTCTTGATCCTCCTTTTAATGAAGCAAGAAGCCCTTGGTCAGCAGGCCAATATGTTGATATGGCTTCAGATAACAGGTTTAATTACTCAGTCAATTAGTGAAGTGAAGCAGGACTTTTGTAGTAACACAAGACATTACTTTGAGTAAACTAATTGCTTTCTGTATGCTCGACACAGCGGAGAAAACACACTATAACAAAACCATCAACTTTTAAATTTAAAGCAACAGAAAGGGATAAACACTGAGCCTTTCCCATAAAATAAAGTATATTGATGGAAATGCCTCACAATTTTACGACCGTTACAGCTTCTTTTAGGCATTGTTTGGTCTTAGAGTTATTACTCCAATTCTTTCCTTTATCTTATTAAAAGCATAACCGTAAACCGGCCACCTGATAAAGGGCTAAAAAGCAACATAAAACCATCTAAAATAGTGAGCGATGTGCCTCTTAAAGAGAATTAGATGGCAAACTCATTATAAAGCTATTAACGTGTCTCATAATATGATGTAATGCAACAAATACAGCAACAGTCAATTTGTACTTCTTGTTTTTATGATTTGCGAACATGTTTATTTCTTTTTAAACAAAGTTTGTTGGATTTGCTGTGTAAAAATCTTCATTATGTAGTCTGTCTGTTGACATGCGGTTTTGGAATACACTTTGGAAATGTGTAAGTCATCTGGCACAATAATACAGAGTATTTCCCTTTCCTTTCACATATATGAACTTTGAGGTCTCTCACTGCTCACCAAGGCTGCAAAAATACATAAAATACAGTTAAAAAAAAGTAATATTGAAAATATTATTACAATTTCAAATAACTATTTCAATAAATTGTCATTTATTTCTGTGATAGTCAAACTGATCTTTCAGCACCTAACCCCACCCCTAACCCTACCCCTCACAGTGATGTCACTTGCTCTACTGCGTGCATGTGTCTGAGCGTGCATGTGCAAGTCTGCAGCCAGACACTATTGTTGACCAAACAATACTGCTTTTGCTTGTCCTCTCTAAATATACCAATATCCTATACTAGCATTATTTTCCCTATCCTGTTCCCCTAGAAAGTCAGGGCATTTGGTATGACTTCCATGGTTTAATATGCATATTGAAAACAACCACCTGGATGTACTTTACCACAAAGCGTGAAGATTAGACAGAAAACATGTGTATTTGCACTTTTGTATATTATTACATTATAGAAATATGGTGAATGTTATGGTTACATAGAAGTGATTGAAAGCGGGATGAGCTGCTGTGTAGGAAATTTGTTTTTCTGGTCTGAGGTCTCTCTCTCTCTCTCATCCTCTTATCTGAATTCAGAAATTAAGTATGTCATAGAGATTTTGCCTCAGTGTGACTGGAACAGAAGTTCCCAGAATCTCATGATTGGTCACAAAATATCCTTCAAGCGTCACTTTGTTCACATTTGCACAGAATGTCTTGTTGGTCTGTACTTTCTAGTTTTCACAAAAGGAAAGTTAAATGAATTTCAGTGTGACACAGTGGTGTCCCAACAAAAAAAAAAGGGAATTCATGCCTTGTTTTTTTTCTAACAACTTACATTCAAAGGAAAATAAGGCGATTGTACTTTTCACCATGCTGATGTGAAAGTTCAGCTTTTAGATTTACTTTAAATGCTATTTTACTTTCTGCGAAATGCTCAAAACATTTTTACGCAGTCTGGTAATTTAAAGAACCAACATGCATGCAGAAAAAAAAAATCATGACCACCATAAAAATTTGGACCCACACATATTTTTCATTGTTCCGCCGTAACAGGCTCATTTCACTAGAGTCCAGATTAAAACGTCTGCAATTAATAAAGAATTTGCTTATCACAGCTTGTGTGCTGCTCCAAGACCTTAAACTATTCCAAAAATAAAACTCTTAATTAACGTTCCCTGCATTTCATCTTTTCTTTTCTTTTCTTTTCTTTTCTTTTCTTTTCTTTTCTTTTCTTTTTTCTGAATTATACACAAAAATGAATCCCACTATTCTAAACTGTAGTAGTAGCAATGAAAATTAGTCTAGACCCACAGAACAGCAAAAACATACAAATCAGTTTGAACAAGGGCCACTCAGTCCTTAATTAAATATTCATTGGCCGGGGTGCTGTAAAATAAAATCACTCATGCCACAAACACGCACACCAAAAAATTAAGGCCATTTCATTTTGTGCAAAGTAGAAAAGTTGATGATAAAGGAAAGCACATGTGTTGAGGACCGATAAGCCTCCGCTTGACACTGGCCCTCCTGCCATTTATTGTTGCGGCAGTGCATGGGTGAGAATTAAAAACAGAAAAGAAAGAAATTACAATGGGCAAAAGAAACAAAGTCGAACCAGAAACAACAGCGTCTCTGCAGGATCCCACGTCTCAGCTGAGGAGAAAAAACAAAACAAAAAAAAACTTGCCTGTTGACCCGTCGTTATCAGGACTTGCTGGAATCAAAGAGCCAATTAAATAGGATTTAGAGTGTGCTTCATTTTTCCACTTCTGTTACTGAACAGCATGAAAAATATTGTGTGTGTCGTATTGAAGCAGGCGGCGAGACCGGCAAAGGCAGATTGCCAGTGCACTGCCTAGCAACCAAAAAAAAAAGTTGAGTTTTATTGTACATATTCCATGAGTAATCTTGTGTCAAATTGCGAATGAAGGTGATTCGTCTTCCCCAAAATATTCTTGGTTTACTTTTATCTTTTTTTCTCTCCTTTAGACTGAACACCTCATGCATTAAACTTTAAAGCCACTCTGCGCAGACAGGCATCCTGCATTAGCCTGCAAAGATATTTAATAATAACCCCATCCATCTCACGAGATGGAAGATGACCTTGTTTAACATCGCTCTGAGATAAGGGTCAGATGTTGGGAAGAGCTTTTCATCCCCTCAGACAATAAAGCCTGGACGGAGACGATTGTGTTTTTTTTTGGTAGGGCACAGAAATGGCTGTAAGTAGTGTTGTCAGGATGATGTCTACAGCGAGTGGAATTGTGTCGGCTGCAGAAGGACAGAGGATCTGCCTGTGCCCCTTTGTCTTGCTGGATCACATCAGCGCCTTTGCTGATCTTCTGGGAGAAAGTGAAACTAGCAATTTCTCTGTGGACGTACGCAGTGTTTGTCCTTGAAAGCTCCATGTATTTTCTGAACCTTTAAATTGCTCTGCCTGTAACTAACATCTTTTCAGCCAGAGTCCCTTGAGGATTGGAGTTTCCAGAATGTGTTATTGTGATTTTCATTTATTACACGGCTCTCTGTTATGCTCTGTTCTGATTGGTCAGTCTCTGGGGTCAAATGACCTCTAGATGATATATTTTAGCATCGCCCATACTGCCACCACAGTCATGGCTTTTTTTTTTTTCATCTTGCAAATGAATAATATATGAATTCATAGAATCTTTTTAGGTAACACTTTACTTGAAGGGGGTGTTTATAAAACTGTTGTAAATATGAAAGGGATTTTATGCATGCTATGACAACTGTCATTAAGAGTCATTCCCTCAGTCATGTCATTTTAAATGCAGTGTTTTTGTCATGAAAACTTGACATTACCAAGAAAACATTAATCATCAACTGTTATAAATCTGTCATTAACATGACTGTCATGAGGCCATAACAATTGTCATGAATTTTAAAACAAAATATATATTTTTTCTTGACCTCAACTACAGTGGTACAAATTGAATTTGCCATTAAAATGTCATTAAATATTAGTGGTATTGTTATAAAATAATTTGACAGAGTATTGACACTTTTTACTAAGAAATTGTAATGAAAAGTGATCAGAAAAATATTTATGACACAATTATAATGGTTTATAAACACCCCCATTCAAGTAAAGTGTTACCTAATATTGTTGCAGTGCTCATTGAGGTGTAAAAAGAGTAAAAGCACAAATACTGAGTGAAAATATTATTTGTGTTAACGTTTTAAAGAATAATGAGAAGAATATAAGAAAGAGCTTTATTGGCAGGTATATTTACACATATGAGGATTTTGCTTTTGGGACAAAAGCTTCTAAAGTGCAACAGAATGAAGAATAATAGAAAAAAAACAGAATAATAAAAAAATAAATAGAGAATAAACATAAATAATTTGACAAATGTATATGTTATGTATAGGTGTGGCAATGGAGATAAAGTTCCAAATGCAGTCTATTATGAAATAGGATGGTCAAACAGGCAGGGTGAAACAGGAGCAAACAACAATATCGGAGGTAATCCAAAGGGGTAATCAACAAGGCAGGCGAGATGTTGAGGCAGGCAGCAAACAAACAAGAAACAATGAACAGTTCGGAATCAGGGATCAAGGGACGCTCAGAAATGTACATAACAATATAACAAGATTCACCCTGAGTGAGTGTAAGACTGGTGGTTATATGGTGTGTATGGATTAGCTGCTCTCCAGCTGGTGTTCCTGAATGTACAGGTATATTACTATAGAAAATATTGCATATACAGCTATATTAAGTGCAATTTTAAATGTAAACTAAGTATGTGTGTTAAATGTGTGTATATATGTATATAAATAGTGTTGTTTGTTCCACAATTTATTTATTATTTATTATTATAGTGTTCATGAGATGGATTGTCTGAGGGAAGAAACTGTTCCTAGTAGTGTCGACCAGACTGTAAAAGTTCAAAGAGGGAGTGTGCTGGATGTGAGGGGTCTAGGGTGATTTTCCTGCCCTTTAGCTCACTCTGGATAAGTACATTTCTTTGGAGAGTAGGGAGGGTTGTACCAGTAATTTGCTCAGCAGTCCAAACTATCGGACATAGTCTTCGTAGGTCAGATTTTGTAGCTGAGCTGAACCAGACAGTTGTTGAAATAAAATTGTTTTTATACACTGAAAAGGATTAAAATTACTTAACAAAAAATTACAACAGAAGATATTCTTGTTTAATCATAAAAAAAAAAAATATATATATATATATATATTATGATATGGAAGAAGACTATTCAAATTCATTGTGATTTACTGAAAAAAAACATGTCAACACAATTTGTGCCTTTGTTGTTAGAGATTACGAGCACCTTATCGACTCATGCTTGCTTGATAAATAAGGCACTAAGCTGAAGGAAAATGAATAAATGAATGAATTTGATGTTTACATTTAAAATTTACATTATCATTACATCCATGCAAGTTACACGGTTTATTAAATTAATCAAATTACAGCATTTAGATTTTTGTTAGAATGCTTTTAATTAAGTTCTTTGGCCCACTTACAATGAAGATGACAAACGTCTTGTTCATGACCTGTGTAGTATGTTAACGGTTGGAAGTCTAAATATTTAACTTGTTGGCAATGGCAAAGTATAAACTCCACTTTTGAAAATACACTTAACCTTTTTATTATAAAGCTCTGACTTGTATTAAGAGTGTACGCCAGTATGTGAAGCTCCTGCTGTGCACTGGGTGAGAGGGTCCTACTGTAGTCTGGAAGAGAATCCTGTAGCTCTTTGTCTGCAAAATACAATATTGTTAGTTTTCAGTCACGTGATCCGTGCAGAGACTTGGTGGGAAAAAAAAAACACTGGGCCATAATGGCAGCTACACTGGGATCTCCATTGAAACACAGCAATATTTGGATCACATAAAAAAAAAAAAAAAAACAGAGAGATATGAATGATTATGATTAAATATGATTAAAATTTAGGGCTCTTGCGATTCATATACTTCAACCACAGCCATTTTTCAGTCATTTAAAACCATCATGTCCCTGTCAAAGCTACAATTCAGTGACATTTACATCAATCTTTTGGATATTCCTCAGAGATTTAGTCATTGGTGATGGCGTTATAGCTTGTAAATTTGGTGTTGGTTTGTTTTGCTTAGATTAATATTTGTTGGTGGGGAAAATCTATCTGTTCACTTTTGTTATTTATACTTTTTTAACTTTGCATTTCAGTATACACTTGTCACGTTATGGTATTGGAGACGGGACAAAAGGTAGGATCCAAGTGCAATTTAATGATGAGACATCGTGCAAAAACAGGACATCAGGGAAAAACAAAGTAACAAAATAACAAATAACAAAACAATAAACTAAGACCGGGAACTAAGACATAACATGAGCAAAACATACCATACAATACAATACCAACTAAACAAGACAACTGAGAACAACAAACGACTGAGCAAAGACAAGACAGGTGCAGGGTGTATAAATAGTCCAAACAATGAGAAGTGATAGAATGCAGCTGCGTGTGTGATGAGTGGAAGTGGAAACCGGGTGTGTGTGGCGGAATTATGGGGATTGTAGTTCGTTATGATTAGTAGTTCACCAGCGATCTCTGAAGTCCTTGATCGCTGGTGAACATGACAACACTTTAATTGCACTTAACCTGCAAATTAGAACAGAAACTGTATAAAAAGTATACAGATGTACTGACAGTTATGGTTAATGTAGATTGTTGTGGGTCAATGACGCTATACTATTCAGCACAAATCTATAAATTTCTCCTTTTTGGCTGTTCATCTATGAGGGAATTCCATAGAAAGACCAGCCCAGACATGTCACCTCATCATATAGTAATGCTGTATGTTATTGCACAACAATTTGTCTGGATTTTTTTGGCAAAAAAAAGAGAAATCACTTATCCCGTGACTTGGCGGTTTTTTTTGCCCGCCAGAGTGGTGTTGGTGTAATGTCACGTGACAACTATAAATATAATGACACGATTCCCCGGAAGACATGCAGTTGGGTCGTTCCAGGCAACGTCGCATGAGGGAGCGCCGTTGCCTCTGCTGTGGTGCTTCCGGCCACTTTAGCTCCACTTGTTCCGAGCTCTAAGGAAACGGATGCCCCCGCTCAGCTACAGGAGGGCTGTGATGGGGAAAATTAGTGCTTCTCCTGCTAATGCTGTCTTAGCCCTTCCAGCCACTCTGTCCTGGGAGGGCCACCAGCATCCGGTCCAGGCCATGATCGATTCTGGCGCTGCAGGTGACTTCTTGGATCTATCTTTGGCTAAGAGATTTGGGATCCCTACCCAACTTCTTCCTTATCCCCAGGCAGTTACAGCATTGGATGGCAGACCTCTGGAACCAGAGAGAGTAACAGAAGCCACTCAGTCCCTGCAACTTATTATCCTTCAACACCAGCAGGAGGAGACCTTCTATCTGATTGACTCTCCCGAGTATCCTGTTATCCTGGGCCACCCCTGGCTGTGCAGACATAATCCTCGGATCGACTGGTCCACTGGCACCATTCTGAGCTGGGGTTCATCCTGCCATCTCACCTGCCTACTTCAGAGTCCCTCAGCCCCTTGTTCCAAATTTCAAGAGTCTGTCGACCTGTCTGGAATCCCCAGAACCTATCATCAGTTCAAGGCAGTGTTCAGCAAGTCCCGGGCCACCTCCTTACCACCTCAACGCTCTTACGACTGTGCCATTGATCTCCTCCCTGGTTCCTGCCCTCCTAGGGGTCGTATCTTCTCCTTGTCTCCCCCCGAGCGCACTGCAATGGATACCTACATTAAGGAATCCTTGGCAGCCGGCATCATTTGTGCCTCTACCTCCCCGGCTGGGGCAGGCTTCTTCTTTGTGGGGAAAAAAGATGGGGGTCTTAGGCCAAGTATCGATTACCGCGGTCTTAACAAAATCCCGGTTCGGAATCGGTACCCCCTTCCTCTCATGGCCACTGCCTTCGAACTGTTACAAGGGGCTTCCATTTTTACTAAACTGGATCTATGCAACGCTTACCATCTCATGCGGATCCAGCAGGGGGACAAATGGAAAACGGCCTTTAACACACCCCCACAGGCCATTATGAGTATCTGGTGATGCCGTTCGGGCTCACCAACGCCCCTGCTGTATTCCAGGCACTGATTAAGGATGTTCTACGGGACATGCTCAATCTATTCGTCTTCGTATACCTTGACGATGTCCTCATTTTCTCGGGATCATTAGAGGAGCATGAAAGCAATGTCAGCAGGGTCCTCCGGAGACTTCTTGATAACCATCTCTACGTGAAGCCCGAGAAATGTGAGTTTCATGTTACCCAGGCATAGTTTCTCGGGTTTATTATCACTCCTGGCCATGTGAAGACCCTAAGAAAGTCGAGGCCATTCTCAACTGGCCCATTCCCTCTACTGTTGAGGAAGTTCAACGTTTCATTGGGTTTGCAAAGTTCTATAGGAAGTTCATTAAAACTTTCAGCTCTGTGGTGGCCCCATTGATTGCGCTAACCAAGGGAGGAGGAATCAAGATCCACTGGGGTCCGGAAGCAGTGGGGGCCTTCCAGGATCTCAAGCGTCGCTTCACTTCCGCTTCAATTCTCTTGATCCCTGACCCAGAAAGACCTTTAATGGTGGGGGTGGAGGCCTCGGACGTGGGCGTAGGAGCCATCCTGTCACAAAGGGGTGAGGATGGGAAATTACACCCCATCAAGCCGGATGCCCTGTCCCGAGCCTACTCCCCTGAGACACAGGAGAAACCTTTGGAATCAATTATTCCAAGGTCTAGGATCGTCACGCCCCTTCAATGGGAATTGGAGAGGGTGGTGCGAGAGGCTCAAACCCAAGAGCCTGACCCAGGAGAAGGTCCTGCGGGATGCCTGTACGTACCTCAATCTGCCCGGTCCCGGGTCTTGCAGTGGGGTCATGAGTCTCCCTTGACATGCCATCCGGGTATTGCTTGCACTCTTGATTATCTCCAACGGCGGTTTTGGTGGCCTTCCATCAAGGAAGACGTTAGGGGCTATGTGGAGGCCTGCCCCATGTGCAATCAGAGAAAGTCTATCAGCGACCTCAGGGACTGCTCCATCCCTTACCTGTTCCCCATAGGCCATGGTCATACCTTTCTTTAGACTTTGTCACGGGACTCCCACCATCCCAGGGCAGTACTGCCATCCTTGTGATTGTGGACCGGTTTTCTAAGGCCGCCCGGTTCATTCCCCTGAACCATGTCTTCTGTGTATTTGGAATTCCCCTGGATATTGTCTCTGACCGAGGGCCCCAATTCTCTTCCAGGTTCTGGGGAGCCTTCTGCAAGCTTATTGGGGCCACTGCCAGCCTATCATCCGGGTTCCATCCTGAGTCTAGTGGTCCGACAAAACGGATTAATCACGATCTGGAGACCACCCTGCAGTGTATGGCGGCCAACAACCCCACCTCTTGGGCTACCTACATCATGTGGACTGAATATGCCCACAACACCCTCAAGTCCTTAGCCACTGGACTATCCCCATTCGAATGCTAGTTTGAGTATACCCCCCCATTGTTTCCTGAGGAAGAGACACAGGTTGGTGTTCCCTCGGCCTAGCGTATCGTCCAGCGCTGTCGGCAGACCTGGAGGAAGGCTAGGCGTACTCTTCTTCAGACCTCCCAGAGCTACCAACGTCAGGCTAATCGCTGCCGCCGGACGGCCCCTAATTTCCGAGCCGGTCAAAGACTCTGGTTAGCCACCAAGAACCTGCCCCTCTGGGTCGAATCTAAGAAGCTCTCCCAGAGATTCATCGGCCCATTCCGCATTGCAAGGAAAGTTAATCCTGTTTCCTATCATTTGTTTCTTCCCCGTTCCCTTAGAATTAACCCCACGTTTCATGTCTCATTATTAAAACCTGTCTTGTCTTCTCCTCTGTCTTTATTTTTCTCTTGTTAGTTTTCCTTTGTTTTGACTGTTGTTTATACCTCGGCCCGAGAAGAACTTTTGTTGAATTATTCTTGCAAAGATTTTCTTAATAAATCTTCATTTCCTGGCATACTGCCTCGAGTGATTGGGTGCAACATCATCACTCCTCTGGCTCTGTGGTAACATCCTTAACCACCACACCAGAGACCAGGGTTCAAGCCCAGCTTGTGACAATGTGTATATATTGTATTTTCAATTCAGGTTGGATTTTTTTTGTGTGCAGTGCAGATTTTCTGTGCACGGAGACCATGTCAGCAGTGTGCAATTGCGCAGCTTAGAGGGAACAGTGCCTACTGTCAAGCCAAACATAGACGTCTTTGCTAAAACAAAGCTAAATTTGGGCTGTCAGTGAAAATATAATAGACATCTAGCAATAGTTCAAAATAGACCTGTTATCAAGCAGACAGTTTACTTTAGATAGACTTCACATGTGTATTCATTAATTCCTGTGTATTTGATGATCTACTCTATTTTTGGACTGTTGTTTTACAGTAATTACATTTTTACTGACGGCTCAAATTCAGCCTTGTTTTAGCTAAGACATCTGTGTGTGGACATCTATTAGACATATTTTTAACAAAAAAATAAATAAAAATTCTTGCTGGGTACTAACCTTATAGTCAACCTAATACTGTAATGAAAGATAGTAGACATGAAGTTGATACTGTATAGTCAACAACATGGAAAAGTAAAATAGAGCATAATACATAAATTGCATCAGATCATTCATTCCTTGCATGGGAATAAAACCAATCATGGTGTGCAGCTACAGGAGGGCAACAAGTATATAAATGTTCACAATTTTATACTTTTTTGTTTCCTTTTTCTTTTTTTATTATATAATGAAATTTTGGTTGTAAAAACATTGATATTTATGTCAATATCACTGCCAGCACATGAGGTAGTTTGTAATTTTCAAAGTTGCAGACAGACACTGTCACTGACAGTGACAGATGCAGACTAGTTCTCACAGAATGAAACACCTGCTATCTCTCTCTCTCTCTTTGTCTTCAGCTTAATGATTGAATTGTCTTTCAAATGTCTAAAGGTAGTACTCTTGTATTTAATGAATGATCTTTCTCTGAGTGTAGTGTCACAGTACACAAGCTTTATGACACAGTGAACACAACAATAATCTACTCAATAACATAAGAAAAGTAATTTCCATACTGTTAAAATCAGTGCTGGGCTATGATTCAATTTTTTATTGTGATCAATTGCATGATTTTTCTGTGATTAATTAATTGTGATTATTCACATCCTTGATGATTGATGAATCACAAACTGATGAATTTAAAAATAGTGTATTTTGCACTTTTATTTTCAACACATTGTCATTAGGAGTATGTGACCAGGGATACATTTTTGTAATTTGTAATTTTGTGTCTGTGGCGAGGGGGCAGGGCCGAGAGCGAAAATGAGGCCGGTGTCATGAGAAATTGAGTACCCCCCTGAGAATTGGGTCCACCTATTGGACCCCGAGTGATCCTATTGTTTTACTGGGGTTGTAATAGTTATAGTTTGTAGTGCCTAATTACAAAGTACAGTATATGAAATCACGTTGATAATTTATATAATGTAAACAAAGTCACCATTAAAACGGCATGTATAAGCGTTATATTGATCCTTTCGTATACTTATGTATAATTAAAGGCATGCATGGATTATGAAATTGAGCATTTATCTTTTATACTGTTTAGTTAGCTCAGTTAGCTTATGTGCTAGCATAATCATACCTCTACTGTTAACCTCCTGGCTACAATAAGCTAACGCAACTCTGATTAGCCACTTAACAAGGTATCACAATAATAGCTTTTGATCAGGCATTCACCACAGATGATCCCTTAGCTGTTGTAAGCGGACTGGATTGCAGGGAGGACTCGATTTCTCACCACACCGGCTCTTGAGTGAGAACGAGAAGCACCTGTGACGCACACTGGAGGAGCTCTGGATTATAAGAGGAGGAGTGATGACAGAGGAGAACAAGAGAGGTCCAGGCCTGGACATGTTTACGTTGTGTTTGTTTTCAGTACGACGGCAGTCTCTGTGAGGAGCTTCCGTCTGTTTGTTTGTTTTTTCTTTAATAAAGTGCGCAAGTGATTCAAGTAATTCAAGTCGAGCTGAATATTATCTTGAAATGAAAAACCTCAAGCAAATAGCTCCATCCCAAAGCCAGTACTTTCCCACCCCTCCTGTGACCCATTGTCTGGGTGTATTGAAAACCAGTGAGCAATGGACTTTTAAAATAACTAAAACAATAATAAAAACTGCTTTAACCGAAGATAAAATTATTATCATTAGCGAGATAATAACATGTTAACTTCCCAGCCCTAGTTAAAATTTTTTTTTTTTAAATGCCCAAACTCGGTCCTTGAGGTCCACTGTCTTGTAGAGTTTAGCTCCAACCCCAATTAGACAGACTTGAACAAGCTAATCAAGCTCTTACTAATTAAATTTGAAGCTTCCGCGTAGGTGTGTTCAGGCAAGTTGTAGCTAAAATCTGCAGGACATCGGCCTTCCAGGACTGAGTTAGGGCACCCCTGATTTTAAGGATCCCAAACCCAGCCCCATACAGCAATATTTGCTTATCCAGATGCTGTCTGACCTATAAGATCCTGTTTAAAAACACCATTTGTGGTGCAGAAACACATCATTAAATATAGAAAAAGGTTACCAGTTACCTGTTTGATGGCGTTATTTGGCAGCCTAGCAATCTCGTCTGGAGAATTGAGAAGTTTAAGAAATGAAGAGGCTTCAGGTTGAGGCAGTACTTTTGTACTAAGACTTCAATGAATTTTTGAAGGAAGTTGGCTCCACAAGGGTATGTTTTTATCAAAACTCCCACTCAGAAAGTAAAAAAGCAAAGGTCCCGCAAAAAGCAAACGCTTGTGCTTGTTACTTGCTTGCTGCATTTTTAACCACTCTTTGCTTTTAGTGAGTGTGAATAAAATGAATGTTGGAGATCGCACTGGGCCTGACGTATTGGGAGCTTCTGTGAGCTCAAGACCTCACTCAAAATGGCTGTAAGAAAAAAAAAAATTAAGCTTTCAGCAAGTGACAGGAAGCTCAGGTATAATGTTGTCATGAATATGGTAGACAGTAGCTCAGTTCCTCTCAGTTGGTTTCTTGAAGATAAAACACTGCGCTGAGCTGCTTTGCTTCTTCGTCTTTTTATCTTGACTGTCATGTTCTGTTTGTTACTGACATACTTTCATCAGTGGATTGTGTTCTAATTTGAAAATAATAGAAGAACTTTTTCTTTTCATTTGTTAGAGTGTTAATGCATGTGCAATGGCTTGAGGTTTCAGACACAGCCTATTCCAATACACCTGGTAGCGCAGAGTTCTTGAAATTGTAAAATATACTTTGAAGTGGAAGTGTCTGATGTTGTACCGTACAATAGGCGCTATCAGTGGAATAAGGAAAGTATTGTTCTCTTCCTCAACTGAAGCCTGGAGCTGTTGTACAAATGGAAAGGTACATTGGGCTTCTTCAGAAAGAGTCCTAGTACAACCCCAGGGCAAGGGCTTTTCATGTCCTTTACTGGAAAAGTCATGTTGAAAGTCAGCATGCTATGCGTCACACGTGCCCAAAGCAGATTTTACACCTTTCATGTGCGGTAGTAGCCAAGAGCATTGTCTGGAGGGCACATTTGCACAATATTTGCTTATATGACTTTAGATGCAGATTTAAAGGGATAGTTCACCCAAAAATGAAAAACCCTCAGTTGGTTCCAAAGCTTTATGAGCTTCTTTATTGCATTAAATATCTTTCTATTAATATGCATTTTTGTGTTCAACAGAAGAAATTACCTCATACAGCTTTTGGACAAGTGAAGGGTGAGTAAATTTGACAGAATTTTCATTTTTGGGTGAACTATCTGACACAGGCTCACTGGAAATACATGCTCAAGACTACACTACTGGCAAACATGTGCTTCAGTATACGTTTGACTGCAGTTTCTGAGTTAAAGCAAACGCTATGGAGTGGTATGACTATTGTCACACTTTATTGTTTCATGCTCAGTGGTTAGCACTGTCGCCTCACAGCAAGAAGGATGCTGGTCTGAGTACCGGCTGGGTCAGTTGGCATTTCTGTGTGGAGTTTGCATGTTCTCCCCGTGCTCGCGTGGGTTTCCTCCGGGTGCTCCGGTTTCCCCCATAGTCCAAAGTCATACACTATAGGTGAATTGGGAAAACAAAATTGGCCATAGTGAATATGTGCATGTGTGAATGTGAGAGTGTCTGGGTGCTTCCCAGTACTGGGTTGCGGCTGGAAGGGCATCCGCTGTGTAAAACGTGTGCTAGAATAGTTGGCGGTTCATTCCGCTGTGGCGACCCATGATAAATAAGGGGCTAAGCCAAAGGAAATTGAATGAATGATAAGACAAGTAAAAGTAAAACATATAAAACAACTAAACTCTGGTTTATCAGAGTTCAACTTCTCTAGCCACACCCAGGCCTGTTTACTGCCACACCTCTTTGCAATCAAAAAAATCACTTAAATAGGACCTACCTGACAAAGTGAAGTAGACCAAAAGATCATTAAAAGCTAGACATCATGCGGAGATCCAAAGGAATTTAAAAACAAGTTTAAATTAAGGTGAGTGTTTATGAAAGAGATTGAGCAAAAATTGTTTCCATGGCAGAGTTCCAAGACAAAAAAACTTCTGAGCAAAAATAACATAAAAACTTATCTCAGATTTACCAGAAAATATCTTGATGATCCCCAAGACTTAAAATACTCTGTAGACTGACAAGACAAAAGTTGAACTTTTTGGGTAGTGTGTGTCCCATTATGTGTGGCACAAAAGTAACAACACATATCAGAAAAAGAACACCATACTAACAGTAAAATGTGGTGGTGGTAGTGTGATGGGGCTGTTTTGCTATTTTAGGATCTGGAAGACTTGCTGTGATAAATGGAAATATGAATTCTGCTTTGTACCAAAATATCCTGGAGGAGAATATCTGGTCATCTGTTAGTGACCTCAAGCTGAGAAACTTGATTCCTGCTGCAGGACAACGATCCAAAACACACCAGCAAGTCCATTCCTGAATGGCTGAAGAAAATCTAAATGAAGACTTAGAAGTGGCCTAGTCAAAGTCCAGACCTGAATCCAATGAGCATGCTGTGGCAATATAAATGAACAGTTATTTGGTTTTTAGAAAAAGTTGTCCTGCCCTAGTGCACTGGCAACATTTTTGAAAGTCTATGTTGTGTTGCATGCCTATGTAGTATTTTATTTAATAAAAGAATAGAGAAAAAACTATATTAAATTTTGCTTACAAAAGTATAGTAGCTCGAGGAATGATAAGTTATATGGGACTATTTGACAGATTATCAGCGTTGCTCATACTGCAATGTAGGATTTGAAAATCTTTGTCCTCATTAATGAGATTCCATTCCTTCACACATTAGTGTCTGATGTGCCTGCCAGTTCTGTAGAGTGTCAAACAAGAAGCTTTCTGTCTATTTATTGATCCTTCCTCTATAAGATTGTATTATTATCCACAGCATCAAAATTGAATGTTATCAGCTTGAGACATCTTGCTGAGAAATTATATCTTGTAATGATAAATTGTGGTAATTAATAGTTCAAATAGCATGTAATTGATCATGATGATTAAACCAGAAAATAAGTTAGTTGCTGCGACAAGAAACTCTGCTTGTTCTGCTCTATCTTTGAAATGGCCACTTCAATATTTTCTACCAACGAAATCTGTTCATTTTCTGGAATTTAAACCTTTGCAAATATCTCATCCTGGAATGCATTTTATTCAAAACATGTTGAAGCATTCAGTTTGGTCTTTTTAGTCTCTAACTAAAACTTTAATTAGTTTAAGATTTATGTTTAAGTACAATTTAAGGGTCCTCATGTTTTAAGTACAGTTTGTCCTTACAGTATAAGGGATGGAATGCATTCAAGCAAAAGCAGCACCTTTTAATTCCCTGCAAAAGAGAGAAGCATCTGTGCAAGCCTCCTGTTCAATATGCTCTCTTAAACCTTTCCCTTCTCACAGAGCAGTTTCCATAGCAATGCAGCAGGAGTTATTTCCTCTCTCCTCTCAGTTTTACTTGACCTCCATCAGAGGCCGTCTCAGAAGAGGACCCGGGCTGCCTCTGATTCTGCATAATTTCTACTGTAGTACAGTCATGTGTGTCATAGCCTCATGAATGGGGGTGTAACTGTCAGTGGAGGAATCCACTCGAGAAAACGAGTGCAACAACCACCCACATCTCATCTGTCCACTCCTCCCATTCATCTTCACACACCACTGTGGGAATTTAATGAAGTCCCAGCTAGTGCTCGGTTGTAAGATCTGACCTTTTCAGTGTTTTTTTTCCCAGTGTAGATTTAAAATTATATTATGCTGTGCTTGTGATTTTTACATTTATTGTACCTTGTGGGAGCAGCATTCAATAGAGATGGATGGATGGATGGCAGGTAGACAGGCAGATGCACAGATATAGATATAGATATAGATATAGATATAGATATAGATATAGATATAGA
>CAIGQV010019084.1:712739-733131 GCA_903798115.1 Danio jaintianensis
TTTTTTTTTTTTTTTTTTACTAAATACCACACAATAGTGAGAATGTAAACTAAAACTTCTAGTTATAACTATGCTTTGTGTGTCTCTTTTGCATTTTTACATTATTTGCATTTTGACATTAATCAAAATGATAAATATGTTGTGTGCAAATGTTTTCAGGTCAAACTGAGTTATCACAGCAGCACTACTGCAATGAGGAATCGTATGAAATCCAAACATCGAAAGGTCATTGTTAACCAGTTGAATGAAGAAATACAGCTGCCCATCAGTGCATCATGACTGCAGGCAGGCGTAGATGTGCCCCTACACCTGAGCAGGCCAACAAGACACTCGTCTTATAGCAAAAGTGATTTCAAAGAGACAGGCAAAAAATAGAATAGAATAGAATAGAATAGAATAGAATAGAATAGAATAGAATAGAATAGAAAAGAATAGAGAATCAACATGATAACTTGTTTTCAAACTAGGTATGTCACTATACTGTTTACATGGTGTGCTTCATAGTTTGATTATAATGAGATCTGGCAATTGGTTAAACCTTTACCTTATGTAACAGAAGCAGAGCCTATGCTGAAGCTATCTGAAGTCAGCCTTTATGTTAACAGAATGAGCCAACTTTTACCAAGTTGTCATGGACATATGCTTACTTTTCTCACCCCCCCCCAAAAAAAAAACAAAACATAAAAGCATGTGAAACAATAATGTGACAACCAAACATTTTTTTAATTGATTTTAAAAACAACTATGATTTCAACAACAACAAAATGGACATATTATAAGCTTGTTATGATAACAGCTTTATAAATGTGTTTGGGAAAAAAAGTAAAACAAATATTTTTGATAACAAACAAATAAACAAACAAATAAAACAAAAAGCAAAAACTAAACATAGTTTTTTATTAGCTTAAATGTTTAAATGCAATAATTAGAATGTATTCGAAGGTAAAAGTTGCTTTAGATAAGTGACGGCTAAATTAAAGAATGCAAATATTTGTGCAAAATGCCAGTCCTTATATATACATACGCAGGTTGTGCTTTTCCTGAGGAATATTTTCTCTCAGCTTGATGGCATCATGTCAGTCTTTCAGTATCAAAACACTTTTAACTATTGTGGGATGTTGTGAGACCCCCAGGAGGGAAAGCGTAGATGAGTTGGGCTTAATCTCAAGCTGAATACCCAGAGGGAGGCGAGAACTTCTTTCCCATAGTGTTTAAAGGTACCTGTGAAAAGCAGCACTGAATGTAGCGTCCTTGACAGACACATCAAACTGCTTTTGAATCTTTTAAGTGTTCACAGTGGTGTTGATAAAAGCAGTCTGTACATAACAACCCAAACAGTATGTGTAGGCTACGTGTGCTTTGGCTAGCAAAGCTGTGGCTAGCATGTGCTATATTTAACCATAAATGATTGCTTACACTTATTCTGATTATAATGCATGAAAAAGAGTGTGTTTTTGCTGCTTTTTAACTAGTGTGATTTATCGTTAACGATATTACTTATCTAATTATGACTTCTTTATAGGGGTCATAATTATTATTTGTCAGTATGCATGAATAACCTAAATCATTATAAGTGGTGTATGGAAGATATATCAGTGATTTTCCTGTTCTTTAAAAATAATTTTTTTCATTGCTTATTTACCATTCAAAGATTCAGGGTCAGGCTGTAAATGAATTGATTAATAATATAAGGATGAATTGATCAAAGGGGACGGTATGCTGTAGACATGTTTCACAATGTTTCAAAAGATTTCTACCACATGTTAGAAGGGTTTCTGAAGGATCATGTGGTACTAAAGATTAGAGTAATGATGTTGTGAAATCATCTTTTACATCACAGGAAATTAATATTAAAATAGAGTAACTCCCCCAACAGCCCCAATGTGATAATATTGATAATATTAATGTTTTACTGTAGTGTCAATAAAAAAGTCTTGGAGAGCATAAGAAACTTTTTTTTTTATTTCTAAATATAAACTTATATAAAAGAGATGTTATATTTTGCCCTCAAAGTGGTGCCATTGTTTTTGTTGATGTTTTCATGCCATAAAGCATCCAGTTTGAATGGTATAAAACTACTGTAAATTCATCACAATACACATTTCATGAAAGTTTCATGAAATACTGAATAGTGTAGAGTTACTTTCAGAAATATGCAAATATGCCAAAAGTTATATATTGCATGTGAAAGTCTTTGACAGGAAGTAGGATGTTTTGTTGCTAAGTAACCGTCTCTTGTCAAAAAATTCTCTGACACTTTCCCTTTATATAGTTCCACATCTATGTCTATATAGACAACAGTAAGTCGAGTCGGGGCTTCCAAATGCAGCTCTAACTTGTCATTTTGTCTACCTGAGCTGTACGTATACAGCAAACTTTCAGCTGAAGGGCCAAACAGGTGCTCAACAGAGCACATGGTGACATCCTCATTCTGAACCAGACGGCATGTTCAAGTGCGAGCCCTCAAAGATGTCCTCAGCTCGCTAATTGTGATCTTTTGTCCATCATTGCTTTTGTCAGCTAGAATTATAATGACATTTCATGGCAAAATAGATGTAATTACAGAGGAGCAAAAAGGGTTGATTTGATCAGGCGGTGAGGGCTTATAAACACTGCAGGATTTGCGTACTAATCAAGTCTCAGGCGTGCCAGGTTTTGTTCAGATGTTTTTCTTAATTTCACCCTCCAGCCACATAAAAGGGTTTATTTGATAGTGTGTAAACAATGCTGTTTAAATATTTATTTTTTAAATTATTATTTATGTTTATCAACATTGATCAAAAATATAGTAAAAATCCTAATGTTGTCAACATTAAGCTGTCATCATTCAAATCTTCAGTATCACATGATCCTTCACATTTCATTCTAAGTCCTTCTATTTCTTATTATTATCAAAAGTAAAAAAAAACAACAAAAAAAACCTGATTGTGCTGCTTAATGTTTTTGTAGAAATCATTCAGAGTCAGAGTAATTTATTTTATAATTTAATAAAAATATTCTGTAATATTGTAAACATCTTTATTGTCACTTTTTTCAATTTAATGCATCTTTAAAAAATATTAATAATTTAAATCACACACACACACACATACAATTAATATATATATATATATATATATATATATATATATATATATATATATATAAAATTATACTATAATACATTTTGTTAATTATTTCATATACATATAAACATTAATGGAAATTACAGCTTTGTGAATCAAGCTGCTAAAAATAATAGAAAAATGAAACTGAAATAAAAACTAATCAAAAATCATTAGTTAAATGTATTAAATTACAATATATATTAAGTTTTTCTGCGATGTGACATAAAATAGTTGAGTCATCAGAATCCAAATACTGTAGCTACAAGAGCTCTTCAATGACCGACATTTAATTACTCCTCCCACCAGCGCTATTAATAATCTGCTTTTGAGAGCTGTGAACTTTCTCATCTGGACTGTATTTGGACATTTTTTGCTTTAACGGTTGAAAACATTCTCAGCATTTCTCATCTCATCAAGGTTTAGACATAAAAATTACTTTGAAAAGAAGTGGGAGGGCAAATAAAACTGTGGGGAGAAAGCGTCGGGGATTACTGAGCTGAAATCCTTCATACTTTCAGTTTACACAAACATATTGTAATAAAGCTTTTCCCTACTGCAAAACCATGTAAATGCCTGTGCTTATTCATTAATAATTTCTTCAAAAACAGCATTAAACAATGTGTATGATGAATGTGTAAACATGTTGTCTTCCACCTGGTTAATCTGCAAGCAGCACAATAGAAGAATGGGTATGATCTGCCCTAAGTTTGACACATCCCAAAGCAGTGGTTTTGTGGTGTTGGCAGCGGCACTGAGCACAGATTTGATTCTGTAGTGAAAACACACCGTAAGACTCCAGAGTCTTCACTAGCATAACTGAACGTTCACACCCCGAGGCAACCAGGAAACACAGAGATGTGTGGAGAATTTCCTTTTTGTCCTCATCAGTGCCAATTAGTAATCTCAATTCCGCTGCATTGTTTTGCTAATTTACAGATAATCAAAATGTGTTTCTTTATCCCATCTAATTTGCAAAGTACCATGTTACAACAAAGCCTGCAATTAAAAGATGTTAAGAGCAACCATGACCTCGTTTTTAATGTATTTTGGGACAAAGTTTTTTTGTTATGCAAAAAAATCTGTCACATTTTGAATGAAGACTTCAAACTCTGAAAACAAAGGTTTGAAGTGTTTTTGTCTGACTTTAAAGTTGTATAGACGTGAGAGGCCTCCAAAAGGGAATATGATGAAATGGACATTCCCTTGGCTGTTCTGTGGTCCTACATAAAACACAACATATACCCCACTCAGATCATTTAGATCAGACTGCATAGACACTTTTAGCAGTCATTTTGTCTGTCATTCCACCACAGACATCTAAGCATATGCATGAAAAAGAAAAAAAAAGAAAAAAGTATGTCTCCGCTGAAATGCTAGTTAGATCTAGCACAAAGAGTTGGGGATGACAAGAAGATGCTTTTAGCCTCGCAGTAACCTGAGTGGAGAGTTTGAGCTGTCAGCTTCATTCAAGAGATTCGTCAGAGTTCAAGAAATCTTTATTTCATTCTTATTTCACATCTCCTGTAGCTTCACCTTCAAGTTTCTCAGTGTAAAAAAAAAAACATTTGCCATGCCAATTTTTAACCATCTCCTTTTGATCTTTTCTCTGCAGACTGTTCCAAGCCCACTGTCTCCAAGGGCTCCTCAGCTATGAACATGCCCCAGTCATTTGGCACTGCGATGGGTTTCTCTCTGTCAGAGACCCTGCCTGCTGCCAGCCTGCCTAACGTGCCCCAGAACGCTTCGGATCAAGCATCTCTATTAGCTGCTGAGGACAGCATCACTTACTTAGCGCCCACGGCCGACACAAATAAATGCTGGCCAATCCGGCCAACGCTGCGCAATGAACTGGACACATTTTCGGTTCATTTCTATATTTTCTTTGGACCCAACATTTCCATTCCTCCAGACCGGGCAGCGATATTTGCCATCAACCTGATGCCGGTACTGGATAGCGGAGGTGTCCTCAACATGGAGCTCAAACTTAATGTGGTGAGTTGAAATTATTTAAATATGTGACCCTGGTCCACAAAAACAGGCAATTGTGTGAAGTTTTGGTGTTTTGCGCTTGCTATTAATGTATTTTAAAAATCAATAGGTAGTTCTTTATTTCTTTAATTGTTGATTGATGTATGTGCATGCTTAGTAATGTTTTTATAACCAGATTTCTGGACCATCGATACTCATCAGAAATTTCTGATGAGATTTGGATCTTTGAATTGAGACTTTGAGAACCCCAAAACTAAACTATGAACTTATGTGTAATTAAGGTGCAGCATTGTCAATTTAAAGGTATTTGATTGTGCTTTATTTTATTTTATTTTATTATTATTTTACTTATATTATTAAGTACTTTATAAAAACAATTAAAAGCTATAACTGAAGTTGCAATAATTCTCTTAGTGAATGACACCAATATTAATCACAAAAATCTCAATCTTTACAATAATCTTCAAAGCTGGAAACATGCACAGTATATAGCATTGTTAGACATTCTTGTCAGTATTTCACGCATGAATTTGGTATATTTAAAGTGACTAACTTTACGTTTAAGGTGTCAAAACTATCAAAATATACAGAAAAACATTGTGTTTTCTTTATTAAATAAACACTACATCAAAGTTAGTGTGGCTGTATATTCTGTATGGCAGACACTGTCATGTTGTATCATTAACATTTCACCAATTTTAAGCTCATTCATTTTCTTTTCGGCTTAGTCCCTTTATTAATCTGGGGTCGCCACAGCGGGATGAACCGCCAACTTATCCAGCATATGTTTTAGGAAACAGTCATACACACTCATTTACACACATACACTACGGACAATTTCAGCATACCCAATTCACCTATACCGCATGTCTTTGGACTTGTGGGGGAAACCAGAGCACCCGGAGGAAACCCACGCGAACACGGGGAGAACATGCAAACTCCACACAGAAATGCCAACTGACCCAGCCGAGGCTCGAACCAGCGACCTTCTTGCTGTGAGGCGAACGTGCTACCCACTGCGCCACCACGTCACCATTTTAAGCTCATATGGAGCTAAATTATGAGGTTTCTGACCTGCGGATATCAAATATAAGTTAGTCACAAGCTCTTTTTAATACTTTTCATTGTATGTCTAAAATCCACATGAAGACATTTAGAGTGACCAATAGACATGCTGATTTACAGTATTTAAAGAAAAAGAAGATAAGAACCTCAACGTTGAAACATGGACTATATATAATAATAATAATAATTATTATTATTATTACGGCGTCACGGTGGCGCAGTGGGTAGCACGATCACCTCACAGGAAGAAGGTCGCCAGAAGGTCGCTGGTTCGAGCCTCGGCTGGCTCAGTTGGCATTTCTGTGTGGAGTTTGTATGTTCTCCCCGTGTTTACTTGGGTTCCTCTGGGTGCCCCAGTTACCCCCACAAGTCCAAAAACATGCGCTACAGGTGAATTGGGTAAGCTAAATTGTCTGTAGTGAATGGATGTATTATTATTATTATTCAGAGCATTCTCTGTTCAGGCCTTTCCATTGTCTACACTCTTTTATACTTTATCTTTTTTTCTTCTTTTACTTCGATGTAAACTATCAAAAAGCATTTTTTTTATTATTATTCTGAAATGTATCCTTTTGAAATGTATCTTCTTTATGTTAGAACAGATTACCTTGTACCAGCCACCACGGTTCTTGGCTGAGCCAATGTATTTGTAATCTGTAATACCCTTTAATCAGTAAGCATATTACATATACCAGCGTAAAATCCACCAGAAAGCATGATAGATCCACTTGAAAGGGCAGAATAGCAGAGCTTTTATTTTATTTAATATTCATTGTCCTAAATCTTTCTTTTTTTTTAAAAACATAGATTTCTACAGTTACCATTAACAGCATCCTAAAACATCCTGCAAGCCCCAATACGCCTCAGTTGAAGAAAATTGTAGTATAAAAATTTGAGCTTCAGCTATTTGAGTGCCATAAATAATACCTCAGTCATATATATATATATATATACTTTTTGATGTTGCTGTTGAATTGAATATCTTTAATGCAGTGTTCTTCCATCTGCTGGAAAGATCAGACGGTCTGCAAAAAACCCATTGGGACTCTGGTACCCAACTACCTTTGATGGAGTCACCCTGGCTCTTCTGAGGTGTTTGGAGGATTATGAATAATTCAGATCTTTATATTTTTTTTCTGAAACTGAAAAAGTTTATATGGCATTTAACTGACTTGGGGTTATAGCTCAGGAGCACTTTAGCTAAATTCTTGTGGGTGGAAGAGACTTATTCCAACCAGCCTGATTAATATCAAATGTTAGCAAGTGTCAGCCAGTTTTCACAGCATGAGAGGTGGGATGGACTGAAAGTGGGATGGTTGCAAATGTCACCATGCTTGTTAATCTCAGGTGCTAGTCAAAAAGTGTTGGCATCTACAGTAGTTATTCATAATGCACATTTGCAGCATTAAAAAAAAAAATGTTTATACATATTTTGGTTCTTGTAATGAATGACACCAATTTTAACAGCAAAAATCTGTAAGATATTGTTTAAAGTTGGAAACGTATAGTGGTGTTAGACTTTATCAGACTAATTAGCTGCTGATCACAATTTTTATGCATTTAACATATTTAACCCTAATCCGTCCCTCAGGTTGTTTTTGACACAAACTTCTTTTTTATGTAAAGAATTGTGTTCATCTGAGTGATAAAATACTTTGTTCCCCTTCATACGGGAACTTCAACGTGCGTCTGTTAACAGACTATGGGAGTACGTCAGAAGACCAATCACTCTGAAGAGTAAGAAAACGGGCCAATGAAATGCCAAATTGAATTGGCAGAGCTCTGCTCAACAGCTGGCAGCAATGAGCCATCAGCGCTATATAAGCTACACGCTGTGGAGTGAGCCTCAGAATTTGCCCCTCTCACGAGACTAAAGACACTCTATCTGCCAACCTGATTTCAAGACTGAAACCAGTTTACTCACCAGTGCGGGAGATGACGCGACAGCGGCAGTTGATCTGGGCTTCCTGTCCCCTGGGCGTTTCGCTGGTGTTCACAAAAGAGCAGTTTCACACTAAAAGAGCAGATTCCCTAAGAGAGCAACACAGTCAATCAACACGTCTTTTTCAAGACGCTGTTCTGACTGTGCGTTTCTGGATGCGGTGGTTCCTATCTCCGGATGATGGGTACAGGTATCGCATCACACGTCTGGGGGTCCAGCATGTCGATGCGGTGCTCGCGGACAGCTCATGCTCTCACTGTGAGAGCATGGCTGTTGCACAGCTGAGATCGCGGCTTCCAAGCCACCCCCGTTGCTCCCCGTGAAAGCGGTTAGCACGCGGGCAGATCTGAGGATTACAGTGGGGGCTTATCCGTCGCCTACGGGCCCGCGGACCCCCCACTCCTCCACAGCGCGATCCATCCAAGCTTCGAGTGGTGGTGCGGTTCATCCCCCAGGATGCCCGCGCTTCTGCTTGATGACACCGGAGATCAGATGTCCATCGCGATATCGGAGGGCGAGCTGTCATGCTCAGATGACAGACCGGGCTCGCTTCCATCCTACGGGGTGCAATGCGTAGTCACGGTTCTCGAATCAGACATGATGGCTGCGCTTCCTGGGCTGCTTCGGCGGTGTGGCTGGAGATGGCTTGTCCCCCAGTCTCACCGCTGGACCGACTAGAGGTGTGGCGTGCGAGCTGATGTAAGATGAATCTTCCAGCTCCCGTCCACTTCTTCCCAGGGGCGCACAGCGAGCGCACGCTGGCATAGAGGGCGTTTTTCTCTGCCCGGTCCTCGTGCGCTTCCGCTTTCACCTCCCCTAATGGCGAGGCGGCCAGTGGGTACGAAGCTATTCCTCAGGTGGTTGGCGCCACCTGGAGGGGTAAGCTGAGACCCCCGTCCAAGGCAGGTGGGTTTTCTGTGTCTCTCATGGCCAGAGCCCACACCGTTGCGGGCCATGCCGCTTCTGCCCTGCACCACGGCACCTGCTGTGCTGCACAGGGGCGGTTCTTCCCCAGGCTTATGCGTAAGCACCGCACGGTGGTCGACTATGCTCTCATGAGCTTCAAGTCGGCCGCCCGTGCCCTGGGGAGGACGATGGCCACACAGTGGTACGGAAATGCCACCCTTGGCTTACCCTGGCAGATATGCGCCGCGCCGACAAAGTACGCTTTCTTGGTGTGCCCATATCCCAGGCAGGCCTACTCGGCGACACTGTCGGGGACTTTACCCAGGAGTCCTCGGTGGTGAGAGATAAGCCGTGCGCGATGGAGCGGGTCATCTCCTGGTGGACTCGGAAAACTGCTCCCCCACCGGACCCGTCCGCGCTGGCTGTTCTTCGCCGAGAGCGCTCTTCCTGCGGCTCCAAAATGCTCCGCCGTCACAGCCCGTTACACTGGCTAGTGAACGCGCCGAGCCTCGCCGCAGGAAGTTGACGCTCCCGTCCTAGGTCGCCGTAAAGTCCGGTAATCGGACCGCGAAGCGAACCTAAGGCGGGCCACTTGGAGAGGAGGAGAACCGTTCTTTCCCCGGTGGAGGGCTGGGGCTCCCCCGCGAACGAATGTAGCGATCCGAAAAGAGCGGCTTTTCCTCCCTCTGGGTGTGGAAGCCCAATTGCTGCCAGCATGGGACGCACTGCCTTCCAGCTCTCAGCTTTGGTGCACTTCGCCACAGGCTTTGAGGGCGCCAGAGGATGATCTCCTTTCTCGCACCTCCAGCCTCTCCGCGGGATCCTGGGAGGAAGGTAAGAGACTCTCTCTTATTTTCAGCTCTTCCTCGGGCCGCTCTGCTTCCCGGGGTGAGCACTCCCCTCCCGAGCTGCCCCTCCGTTGGCATGTCATTGATCAGTCCGATGGTGCCATTAGCGCGGGCTCTGCCAGCCTGGTTAGCGCTGCCCAGCCCGTCGCGGTGGCTCATGCGGACGATCAGACTCGGCTATGCGATTTAATTCGCTATCCGCCCTCCCAGGTTCACGGGTGTTCATACTACGAGGGTTTCCCCCGAGAGCGCCCCTGTCTTGCGAGAGGAGATTGCTGTCCTCCTGGCGAAGGATGCAATCGAGCAGGTCCCTCCAGCCGAGATGAAGTGTGGGTTTTACAGCCCGTACTTCATCGTGCCGAAGAAAAGCGGTGGGTTATACCAATCCTATCTGTGCATTTTGATCTGTCATCCGTTCAGGATGCTGATCAGGGTGCTCATGCAGAAACGCATCCCCCAGTGCATCCGTCCGCGGGATTGGTTGCAGCTATAGACCTGAAGGACGCTCACTCCATGTCTCGCTCTCTCCCTCCTAAAGTGCGACGGGGCCCGAGCATGGCAGTAAATGGTCCTCCCCTTCGGGCTCTCCCTGTTCCATGCGTGGAGGATGCCCTGTGTCTCTTTGACGCACGCCCATCTGCATTTTTGATTATTCTTTGACTGGGTTAATTTTTTCAGACCTTGAATTAGTCGATTATGCATAGGGACCTGGTGCTCTGGCACCTCGGCCTGTTGGGGTTTCAGGTCAACCGAGAATGAGCAAGCTCTCCCCCGGGCAGAGCTTCTCTCATCTTGGGTTGGAGCTGGACCCGGTCTCCATCACGGTGCGCTTTTAGCGCGCTGGGCTAGTGCTGCCCTGTCCGTTTAATTCGGCAGTTATAGTTGTTTCACTGAAGTTTTTCAGAGGCTCCTGGGGCATATGACATTTTGTAGCCGCTATCACGCCGCTCAATTGTTCATATGAGACCACTTCAGCGCTGGCTTCGCGATCGGGTCCCCAGATAGGCATGGCGCGCGGAGACGCACCGGGTGTCCATCACTACGCTGTGTCTCCGCACCTTCAGCCCCTGGATGGACCTTGCCTTCTACGGGCCTGGGTGCCCTTAGAACAAGTGTCCAGTCATGCTGTCATTCTGACGGATGCTTCCAGTACGGGCTGGTGGGCTGTGTATATCAAGCATGCAGCCGCAGGTTTGTAAATCGAACTTCGGTTGCGTTGGCATTCAATTGCCTGGAGTTGTTGGCAGTGTTTCTCCCTCTCCGCCGGTTCCTACCGGTACGGGAGGGGGCACATGTGTTGGTTAGGATGGCCAGCATAGCTGCGATAGCGCACGTCAGCCGTTTGGCTGATGTGCGCTACCGCCGCATGTCTCAGCTCGCTCGCCATCTGCTCCTCTGGAGTCATGCGGCTTAATAGCTGCCCGCCGTTCATATCCCATACGAGCTCTACCGTGCCAGCTTACATGCTCTCACGACAGTTACATTTCTGGGAGAATGGAGACTCCACCCCGCAGTCCAGCTGTTATGGGCACGCTTCAGAGAGGCCCAGGACATCCTGCCGCTTCTTCCGAGCGGCCCTTCGCCAGCTGCTTTCCCTGCTCTGCATGGATGCGCTGGCTCGCAGCTGGCCCCGGATTTACGCAATATGTGTTTTCCCCAGTGAGTCTGCGCGCACAGACTCTGTGCAAGGTCGGGGAGACGAGGTGCGGGTCTCGCTCGTTGCGCCTCCTTGGCCCAACCGGACCCGAGTTTCCAGACTCACACTCCTCGTGATGGCCCTCCCTGACGAATTCCCCAGAAGAAGTACTCCTTTTTCTGGGACGGGCACCCTCTGGCATCCGCGCAGCGTTCTGGAACCCTCATTGAGGGTTTCTAGACAGAGCGCGGTAAACTTAGGTGACCTATCAGTAGATGGTTAACATCGTCACTCAGGCTAGAGCACCCTGTATAGGCAAGCCTATGTCCTGTAGTGGAGTCTATTTGTTGTGTGGAGCTCTTCTCTCTGAGAAGAACCCCGGACATGCCAGATTAGTGTTGTGTTTTCTTCCTTTAGGATAACTGGAGCGCGGGCTGTCACCCTCCAGACTGAAGGTTTGGCATGCTGCCATCCCCACTCTCTGTGGCGGCGGATGGTAGTGCGCTGGGAAAGCATAACCTTATCAGCCGGTTCCTCAGAGGTGCGTGGCGCGAGATGGTTAATTCCATCCCCGCCCCCCTCTCTTGCCCTCTCGGGATCTCTCTAGCCCCAGCGGTTATGATTAGGTCCGTTGAGCCACTCGACTCAATATCTATAAGTTTTTTGTCCATGAAGGCAGCTCTGCTGGTCGCGTTGGTATCAGTCAGGAGGGTTAGGATTCCGGTGGCATTTTCGGTCAGCGAATCGTGCCAGGAATATGGACCGGCCTACTCTCACGTTTACCTGAGACCCCGGTTCAGCTTGTGCCAAGGTTCCTACCACCCCTTTTTTATATTAAAAGTGGTAGTGAGCCTGCAAGCGCTGTCTGCGGAGGAGGCAGACCCAGCCCTTTTATTGTATGTCCGCGCACTGCGCTTAATGTGACACGTAGACCATACATCTTAAGCAGCTCTTTTCTGTTACGATCGGCAGAAGGGAAGTGCCGTATCAAAGCAGAGGTTGGTCCATTTTATAGTTATGCCATTGCCCTCGCCTTATGTGCCAGGGCAAGCTGTGTCCCCCGGGAGAGAGAGCACACTTTAAAAAAAAAAAAAAGCGGTGCCTCCTTTTCGGCGTGAGTACGCAGCGCCTCTTAACAGATTATGCAGAGCTGCGGGCTGGGCGACACCTAACACATTCATGAGATTTTATAACCTTCGAGTGGAGACGGTTTCCTCCCGATTACTGGGTCACTCCGGTCAATCGGGACGAAATTAAACTCGGTGTCAAAAACGCTTGCTGCGCCATGCTCCCTAACCCGGAGATATGTGCGCCTTTTCTATTCTGCTAGTAAGTTTCCCGCTTGGCGAACCCTAGAGAATTCCTCCGAGGCCCCCAGCACCCGACTCAGCGGAGGAGCTGGGTGCCTTGCTCAGTGTGATGTCTGGTATGCCCACTCTTGGTCTACCCACATGCTGAGGTTCGGTGCCAGCTATGCGCGGTCCCCGATGGTGATCCCATATGCTTATTCAGCCACTTAGTGTTCCCCCTGACCAGGCGTACCTGTGTCTTCCCTACCTGCTAACCAGCTTATCATATGTAGCACTCCCCCTCCATAGGGCTAGTCCATATGTCCTTATTGCCATCAAGTCTCCCCTCTTGGGTAGCAGGTGGCCTCCGCAGCGTCCTCCCCCTTCGGGGACTGGCACGCTTTCCCAATGTACTGTCGTATTCTAAAATCCCTAGACTATATTAGCTAGGTAAAAGCACATTTACGACCCCCGATCTAAATTGTAATTATTCCCACGTAATGGTAATTAAGGGCCTAGGGGATGTTGGAAGGTTGCGCTCTTGGTGATGCTTGTGCGCCCACGCTATGCTTGGCAAACTTCACATCAGGAGCGTGACGGGCTTAGCTGCTGTGGCGTTTTCCATACAGTCTCCCATAGTCTGTTAACAGACGCACATTGAAGTTCCCGTATGAAGGGGAACGTCCTGGTTATGTCCGTAACCCACGTTCCCCGAATAAGGGAACAGAGACGTGCGTCTCCACTGCCACAGCAGCTGAGTCTCCAGCTGATTAGCTGAGTGATCGGTTCTTCAGCAGGTAAATTCTGAGGCTCACTCCACAGCGTGCAGCTTATATAGCGCTGATGGCTCATTGCTGCCAGCTGTGGAGCAGAGCTCTGCCAATTCAATTTGGCATTTCATTGGCCCGTTTTCTTACTCTTCAGAGTGATTGGTCGTCTGACGTACTCCCATAGTCTTTTAACAGACGCACGTCTCCGTTCCCTTATTCGGGGAACGTGGGTTACGGACGTAACCAGGACGTTTTATGCTTCACATCAGCAAAAGAAAAGTAATTAAAAATTAACAAAGGTCCATTTGACCTGCATAATATATCTTAAATATATTTTAAAAATGACACTCGTGTGATAAAATATAGGATGTTTTCTGTGAACTTAGAAATTTTTAGCTGTATATACAAGTATGTGGTTATGAGAGAGTTTTAAAACCAGGTATGCCATGTTTCGTCTAGCGCTATGAGGCCATTAAGTGACCAGAATTAATGAAATATCATGCTACATTTTTTCCCCCTCAAGAGTCCAGTTCGGTTATTTATGAAATAGCAAGTTATAGCAAGAAACGTGTAGAATAAACTTATTAAATTGAATGTATTGATGAATATTAAATATAAAAATAAAAAAACCCATTATATATTAAAAAAGAAAGCTTTCTGGACAAAACAAACAAGTTTGACCCAGGCTGTTGTTAAATGAAAGTTGAAGTGACTTACATTGTATTCAAGGTATCAAACCCACAAAACCATGTCCAAACATGCATGTATTTGGGTAATTATAAAACCTGTATTTTTTCATAACTATTATTTATCAAATAAACATGTGAGGCACTTGCATGTCTCAATATATTATTAACATTTCACCAATTTCAAGCTTAAGTAGAGTTGAGTCACATCATTCCCAAGTTCTTTTTAATACTTTAAATGCATTTCTAGTTATTACCATTTTGTGTTTGCCTTCATTTGCGTATCGCTGAAAACTCCTCACAAGTGTCTATGCAAACTCCATACATCTAAACAAACAGAAGACGAGCATGAACCTATTCATTAGTTGATATCTCACGCCTCCACTGAAAAAGTGTTTTGAAGGCCACAGCTCTCTCAGCAGCCTCCATTTCTCTCTGATTTTATTGCTGCAAATTTAATGGATGTTTCCTAGAGTGGCAACGAACAGGAAAGGAGAGAAGAATGAGCTCTCAGTGGCAAAGGTTACTTTAAAAAGCCATATATGGAGCTTTCAGTAGCTGAAAGGTGGGATGTTTGGCAGTGAGAGTGAATGCTGTGAGATGGCTGAGCGGTTATGACTGTATTGCTGAGGAGGGAGGTGATGATAGCTGGTGATGAAGAAGGGAGACTGAGTGCTTGGTAACAGGTTTCTTGACAGCTTAAATGCCTGCGACTGCACTGGTGTGAAGAGTCATCATATAATGGCCCCATTTCCATTTCGCAGAGTGGGTGATTCTTATCAAAAATTCAGGCTCCGAGAGCATAATATGACTTTTATTGAGGAACCCTTGACTTTTTTACAAATTTAAGCTCAAACTACTAAACAAAGCATGAAATTGTGTATTGTTAATGTTTGAAAGTTATATTGTAGGTTCAGTGAAAGTGCAACTCAGCTGACAGCATTTGAAGCTTTACAAAAAAAAAAAAAGATTTTAGCTTATCTCTAATTTCTATTTAAAAAAAGAAAAATAGAGGTTATGAGACGTGATTTTAAAGGAAGTAAATGGTAAAAATATTTAGAGTATTTTAAAAGCAGGATAGTAGATGCCAACAATTTTATTAAAACGTGTACATTAATCCTTTTTAAATCATTTTTGGCATTATTTATGGAATTATGTTGCTATGATAATTAATTTTTTTAAAAAATGTTTATACTTTACTCATTGCTCAAGGAACTTTTCTGATAATCAGTGTTCAAATCAGTTAAAATTTTATATTTGTTTAAATATTTAATGACTAAGATTTTTGAGGAAACCATTATATATGATATTTACATTCACTTAATTAAAATTAATGCATATGATTATAAATTTTAATTTTTAATTTTTAATTAAAATAAAGAATTAATAAAGAATTAAGAATTTAAAAAATTAGCAATTAAAGAAAGAAAGAAAGAAAGAAAGAAAGAAAGAAAGAAAGAAAGAAAGGCATTTTGTGGTAATATTAAACCATAAATTATGATACAGTATCTGAGCCAAGAATATTTTTCTTTTTTAACTTTCAGTTTTACTGAACCTGAGAAGATGTTCACTCAATTGTGGGTTGTTAAAGTCCAGGTAACTGAATATAATGAAAAAAGTAGTGAGGTGTTCATCGCGATTACCCTGATTTCCTCCACTCTGCCATTTCAGTGAAATTGTTCTGGAGGAAGAAGATTCAATTGCTCCAATCAGCACTTTGGAAGGTAGATGAAGATTGGTTGTATTTTTGTCTTTTACTGGCCAGCCAGGATATTTTAAAGTTTTTTGTTTTTTTTCAAGTAGACTACAAACCAGCCCCGTGAGTGGGTGCCATGGTCATAAAATAAATGATTTCAGTTTTCTAGCCATATGCTGCCATCAGGGAAATATCTTGATAAGACGGCTAGATGATGGATGTCTGCTCCACTGACGTAGCTCAGTTTTATTAGCAGAGCCCTATTTCCACTGGCAAGCACCTTTGCCTCAGCTGGACTCAGGGCAGGTCATCAGATAGTTGGACAGAACAGACAATAACAAAGTGACTTGTGGCTCAGAGTATATTATGGAGGAATAGGCCCCAGTAAAGTTTTCTTAGTGTCTCCTCAAACAGAAGTCAGAAGGGGGGAAATTACATGAGTGCACTGCCAGAAAGGCACACAACAGGAAAATGTCCTCAAATTTGCATTATTTCTTTCAATTTGTTAGAAAGGGCCCATCCGATCTGTCCTCGGTTCACCTCACCACCCTTTAGATTCCTGAGTTTCCACTCTCAGCTACATCATTAAGGGAAAACATGCGCTGACCACGACACAAAGGGGAGAATGAACCAAAAATGCTTCATGACTCACCACATGTGGGATTTGATCTAACAGTCTCCTGACCTCCAGCACAGATCTTTAACAACCTCAGGAGTAGCGAGTCAGCCCAGCCCAGTATAGCTGTTGCTGGGACAGCACAGTTTAAATACAAAGCATCCATTCAATTAAATTTTGTCATAGTGGGCTTAAGGTCATGAGCCACATTTGATGATAACTGGACACATTCTAGAAGCAGTGTCCCTCAAACTATGCTAAGAGCATGATGCGTACAGGATCTCTGTAACAATTCATTGTAATAAGCCAAAGAATTGTGTTGATGCATTGCCTGAATATTAGAATGGGGTATTATTGCTATTAATCCAGCCTAAAACACATACACAGGCTTTTCACACTTAAACTAGTTATCATTGCTTATTGTAAACTTCTGACTACTAGGTCAGACAACTAGTTAAGACTACTTCTTAACTAGTTGAATTAGCAGTTAATTAGGGTATTCAGAAGCTGATATTTCACACTGTACTTCCTGCATCCTGACCTAGATGAATGACCTCATTTGCATATTTGCTTTGTCAGTGATGATTTGTTGACACAACTGGTTTACACAAAAGCTTTAGCATCACATATCCCTTATGTATTACAATCAACTTCATAATTAATGGAATTTTTAGACTTTCTTTTTTTTTATTTGATGTACTTTCCATCACTATTTGACATTTGTTTTTCTCCCAGATGCTAAAATGACTGTCCCAAGCATTTGAATAAGGCTTGAAAATTAGTTGCCAAGCATCTTACTGTTACATTTTAACACTGCACTTGCAAAAGCAGTGCTACCCCTTCTTCAGTGCAGCATTTCATTTGCAATGTTAAATCCAGTCTCATTAAAGGTAGATACAAGGGTGCATGGTTTTACCAATAGATAAAGCGCAATTGCCAACTTTGATCACATGTGCCATGAAAATCAAACACATCACAGGCTTGATGTCATTACATTTCTTTTAGAGCTGTGCAACAGTCAAACTGTGTTCACACCATGTTACCATATTTACTGTCATTTTGAGATGGCCACATGTGACGATCTACTCAGAGCTGTTCAAATCGTTGTTCAAATGGATTTATGTGTTTAGATGGCAAGACTTGCAATGCCTAAACATAGCACATAAATGAATCTGCTGCAGTCGTGCACTTTTATTGTTTTTTTTTTTTCTAAGCTTAGAGGCTTGAGTTAAATTAACTTTAATGAAATGTTCCTCATATGGGGTTAAACACAGGTTTAAGACTTTCAATCACCCAGTGTTATGTGCAGTGTGAAAAACTCAAAAGAGACCCACATTTTTATTTTTTTTATTAAAAATGATTAGAAAAGCAAAGGCATATTTATTATAATTAAAAAAAAATGTCTTTCGACTATTAGATCAACTGAACAGGCCAGATACCATCTGGATATTTGATGATGATTTTTGTTACCAATTTTGGTGTAAATTTGATTCGCATTAACAAGTTTATTATTAATATCTAAATGGATCAATTAAAATGTATATTATAATGAGCTTAATTTAAAAGATATTAAAGTTGGTCTGGAGATTTTTCAGGAGCACCCCAGTGAGCCAAATATCCCAGCAATGCTCTACATGCTTCTAGTGGCTTCCATTATCAGATCTGACGAATACAATAGGTGTCATATTAGCTTCAGTGCTCAATCTCTAATGATGAAGTAATGGCTCATCCTCAAGGGAGGATCTACTCAGAGTAGCAGCTTTTGGGTGGAAAATAAAATCCCAAAAATAGGAATTGTCTTTTAATGAAACGAAACTGACAATTACTCATGGGGCCAAAGAAATCGACTACAGCACAAGTGGCAATACAGGTTTGTTTGATGAAATGTCTCAATTTTAAAAACTGATTTAATAGCCCTGATGCCCTGCACCGCAGAGATAATGACTTTCCCATGCCGCAGTGTGTCTGTTGTACATGGCAAGCCTGTAGCAAATCAGAAGTTTGAATATATGGTCATTAAAATGCTTTTTGAATCAAATCAAATCTCATCCACACACTTAATGCTCAAAATAGAAATATCTGCTAGGCATATATTTTTTTTTTCAAACCTTTTTTATAATTTTTTGTTAAACTTCTATTTAAAAACTTAGACCTACTTATTTGTAAAATGGTTTAGCTCACTGTTTTGGCAGATTTCCTGACATACAAACACACACATAGCTCATGAATTTGTCCTCAAGCAGACATACAAGCCTGACAGAAAGTCAAGAGCAGAGAGTTGAGCCAGAGTTGAGCTAATGAGCTGCAATACAGGCCAAAAAAAGGAGAAAATATGTGTTGTGCGCGTGTGCGTGTGTGTGTGTGTGTGTGTGTGTGTGCGAGGACGCCCACCCTTTGTGAAGGTGAGTCTGTGTAACTGTGTTTGTGTGTGTGTTGAATTGTTCCCCCCCTTTGGCTCTCTCACGGACAGTTTGAGGTCAAGTCAGACTCAGGCCTGCTGTCAGGTCTTAAGTGATTTCTGCAGGAACCAAGTACTCATTGCTCCCAAGGTAATTACGTCCTTTAAGTCTGAAGGCAGCTGGCAAATGCCCTCAAAAAGACATTTTGAAAAAAATTTGTCAGCCTCGGGAGGACAATCAAAATAACATCAGTAATTAATGGGAAGTGCTATAATATTGCAAACAGAATGTGAACTAGCATTTCAGTATTCTAAATATGTTGCTTCTAGACATATATATGTGTTGCAAATCACAGTTTTAAAGATTGCTTTAGTTTGTTTGTGAACTTACAGTGGAATGGCAGCTAATAAGTACATGAATGAAGCAGATATTTAATTGGTAGCTCATGCAAAAATTAACATTTGCTGTTTATTTACTCAACGTTTATGCACATATACAACACTATATATATATATAATCATATACGATATATAATCGTTTAGCAATAATACAATGCGTTATACTGTTTACTGTGTTGTTCATTTTCACAAATAGACTGCAAAAGTAAGTGGAAAAGTTCAAGGTTCATGTAATGGGTTATGAGTGTTTGGAGGATCATATTAATTTACAAACGTTTTTATGCACTTTTTAGATAACAGTGCATTTGGGATAGCTGCCGTCGAAAGATGTTGCAGTTTCTTTTAATACCCCATTGACTAAAGATAAAATGTTGAAAAAAGTTCAGAGTATATGAAAGATCCGAAACAGATCTAAATAAGAGAACACCATCAGCTTTAGAGGAGAGAAGAGACACAGAGTGTTTTCATCTTGATTTACCTTTCTTCCCATCTCTGTGTCATTCTTCCTTCCTTGTTCTTCAATTTGTTAAGCTCTCTGCGCTCCCCTTAATTAGATGTAATTCAGCCGTTTTAATCAGGATATACTGTAAGGCTTTTAGTTTGGCTAACATTAAGCACAGTCAATTGAATAAAATGCGCTACGTGAAGCATCAGTTTAAATATAAAATGATGTAGTTTTACTAATATTTAACCAATATCAAAACAGAACGCTGATGTTTGGGAAAACAATTTGATTGTGTGATACTATCTTAGTAGTGTATATGATAAACACAATATTGCCAGTTTTTACTCAGCCAACAAAAAATAGTTTCAGGCTAAGTAACAGCGTAATGTTGCTCTCCGCAAAAAGCAGTAGTGGGGTTTTGTTACTGAATGAATTATTGAACAATAAACTTTCCTATATGAGTTAGTGACCCATTCAAGTTTTAAAGGGGTGCTGCTATTTCCACAGAGATTTTTCTGTTTCTGTATTTGGGCTTTCAAAGGACACGACACAAAGACAGAAGTGCTTACAGTTTAATTTTAATGTTCCAGAGAATTATAA
>CAIGQV010019084.1:736328-754306 GCA_903798115.1 Danio jaintianensis
AAATAAAGGGACACAGGAGGGGAACACAGGTGAAACTAATGAACATTAGGAAACGGCGGGAAAACAGAACAAAGGGATCACATGACGACAACACAGAACGGACGCCTGACATTACCCCCCCCTCTTTGTAGGCGCCTTCAACATAACATAAGGGAGGGTGGGAGGGGAGGTGGCCAGGGAGGAGTCTTAGGAGGGAGGAACCAGGAAGGGAGCTGGAGCAGTAAGACCCAGGACACAGCCAGGAGGACGGCCCAGGGCGGAGTCGATGGAGGGAGGAACCATGGAGGAGATGTAGCCACCGACTCCATGGGGCCGCCCGCGGGAGACGCCGCTGATGGAGGTGGAGCCCAAGGAGGAGATGAAGAGCCGATGGGCGAGGATGACGTCGAGGTTCCGGAGGGCTGAGGTGGAGCGGACGGCTCACCCGAGCGAGACGACGATGCTGGGACGGAAGCCCGCGGTGGAGCCAGAGCGACAGAGGACCAAGGCATAGCTGGAGGGAGGGAGGAGCTCAACAAATCCGGCAGGATGGAGCGACGAGGCGCAGCCAGAGGAGCAGAGTCCGGAGGTGATGGCAGGGCGACGACTGACCAAGGCGGAGCCGGAGGGTCGAGGGAGCCTGGTGGAGCTGGAAGGCTGACGGTCCAAGAAGGAGAGAGCCAACTTGGAGCCGTAGGGTCGGAGGGCCGAGGCGGAGTTCGCAGCTCGGAGGCTGGAGGAGCTGACGCTGGGCGACACCTTCCAGAGGGCGATGCAGGCAGGCAGGCAGCACCTCATGCCGAGTTCCTCTACTGGAGCTTGAGGGTGAGCTGGGGGGCTGGCTGACTGCCACAACAGTGGAGCTGGCTGATTGGTTGTTGACGCTTTTGTGTGCAAAGGAGGAGAAGAGGGTGGGTTGGGTGGGGTGCTGCTCATAAAAGCTCACTCGCCACCAGCGACGTAAAGAAGTCTCACCACTACAGGCCCAGTACTGTGATTCGCAAACTTCCCTTTCTGCACATGGTGAGAGAAATCGCTCATGATTCCAAGACTGATCTGCATAACCAGTGCCCTACTGTAATCACAAGCACGCCCCTCGCTCTACCGATGTACTACTCTGGCGAGCCGAGTACCTGTACTGGTTTTCTGCTACAATGTTCACTTTATGTTGAAGCTAACATTCCCCAATGAACTTTCAAAAGTTACCTTTATAATTTCCCATCTCACAGGACGAGCCCTCCAGTGGGCGGCCGCCCTCTGGAATGCCCGAAATCCAGTGGTGGCCACCTATCAATCTTTCACAGACCATTTTAAAGAGGTGTTTGCAGTCTCACTTACCCCTTTGTCCGTGCACGATGAACTACTCACTCTCCGCCAAGGTAACGCCTCCATCCACGAATACACGCTGCAATTCCGAGCCCTCGCCACCAGTAGCCGCCTATCGCAGAGGTTTGAAACCCAGCACTCAAAGACACTTGGTTATTTATGAGGACAATGCCAACCTAGAGACTTTTATAAAAAAAACTCGTAGATTTATTTACAACACACTCATTGGAAGATGGAGACACTGGAACATGGAGACACAGGAACATTCAATACCGGACAATGAAGGAAACAAACTAAGGGGTATATATATACACACATGGGCTAATGGGACACAGGAGGGGAACACAGGTGAAACTAATGAACATTAGGAAACGGCGGGAAAACAGAACAAAGGGATCACATGACGACAACACAGACGCCTGACAATGACAGTGACCATTTTTCAACTCTTTAACCACTTTTCAATTTTCAACACTCATTGGCTTGTATAATAAAAAAGGTTGCTGTTATTTTGCAAGGAGACAGCTATCTGGAATAAATTGAAAATTACTTCAGAAGACCAGCGCTACAAACATTTACAAACAAAATGTTTGAGGAGTTGTTGAACTTCATTGGTGATTCCAAATATGAATTTTAATCATTAGCTTGACAAGCAGTTTTGGAGAATTTGATGGGTCCCCATTCAAATAGATAAGAGCTTCACTTGCATCCCCGAGAGGCATTTCAAAGACGACCAATGAGTGAAATGACTTGCCTTAAAAGGACTTTTGGTCTGACACAGTATGAGGAAATCCTCTTTAATACTTGTTATATCCAGTCCTAAAAGAAATGATTGTAAAATGCACACAAATTAAGGAAACTAATGATAAAGTCTAATAATGTTATTTAGAAATTATCTTAAGCTTACACATTTGCTACACTTTTAGTGGTGCATATCCCATTATTCATTCATTCATTCATTTTCTTTTTGGCTAAGTCCCTTTATTAATCTGGGGTCGCCACAGCAGAATGAACCGCCAACTTATCCAGCATATGTTTTACGCAGCGGATGCCCTTCCAGCTGCAACCCATCACTGGGAAACATCCATACACACTCATTCACACTCATACACTACGGACAATTTAGCTTACCCAATTCACCTATACCACATATCTTTAGACTTGTGGGGGAAACCGGAGCACCCGGAGGAAACCCACGCCAACACGGGGAGAACATACAAACTCCACACAGAAATGCCAACTGACCCAGCCGAGGCTCGAACCAGCAACCTTCTTGCTGTGAGGCGACAGCGCTACCCACTGCGCCACCGCATAACCCATTATGTGCGTTGTATATGGTTGCCATGACAGCTTAAAGGGACAGTTCACCCAAAACTGAAAATTCTATCATTTACTCTTTACTTGTAACAAATCTGTTTGACTTTTTGTTTGACTGATATATTTTGAAGAAAGCTGTTAACCTAGCTAGCATTCTGGTTGAAGTATTAAACAATAAGAACATTCTCTTTTGCTAAGCATGTTAATGGCAACAGACCCAGGGCATGCTATCTCAGTTATTGGCAGAATATTCATTTTTAACTGCAGATACTACTCATCATCATTGCTTTTTCTACAGTTGCGATCAATTGTGTCCACTCATCAGGTGTTGCACAGTCTGGTGAATGCCAATACAGTGGTAGATGCAGCTTTTACTTCTGACAGCAGACGTGTCAACCATCTTGTGGTCACTAGAGTTTTGAAATGCATAGAGGAAACTTTTGTGGGCTGTTAATTTTAAAACTGTCTTGAATGACAGCCAAGAACTGCCCTGAGTGAACCCAGCTGGTCATCCGTCATTGTTAAAAACTTACATCCCTGATTGGGGTCTGGTCTGAGGCCAGCTCAGCACAGGTGCTTGGCACAGCATTGACATTAAAGCAGCTGAATATCGAGCAAAAGTGAAGCCAGGAAATTTCAGTTGCTGTTGTACTGATTACTGAAAACACCGGCTCGATAAAAGCCCGTGGTTGAGATGCTGTTGGTTCATTTAGATTACATGGTTGAAGGCATTCCTGTGTCACAGATGCTGGCTCTTATGATTCATTGTCTATGTTGTACAGCTGTCAGAACTTATACAGTAAGAAACAATACCTTAAACTTGCAATGATGGATTACTTTTGCTAAATCAAAGACAGTAGATATTTTCAAATAGTTAAATAAAAGTAAGTAAATATGAAGAGAGAGATAGGTGAACACAGATTTCTTTGTAGAGTATTGCATTACATACTGGACCCACTTCTTGAGTATGTATTCTCTTTGTGATTTTCACCTTTAACCACAATGCAGTGAATATAAAAGGCTCTTGCATAAAAACTGCAATTTCTACAGTTGTGACTTATTTAGCTTTTACAGACCAACTTTTACTCTTCCAATATTGTGGATGCCTAATATTGTAGTGGCCTATAGAAACAGCTGCTAATGAGCATGGACAGACAGAATCAGAAATTTATTTATTTTTTGCTATTTCTGCATATACTTTTGTAAAAAGTCTGGATTTTTGTGGAATGATTTTGAGAGTATAAAAGCTGAGGACTTAAAATGAAAAATAAAACAAAACAAAGTAAATAAATCTTCTTAATTTTAATTTAAGGTTTACAATGGCTGCATATGGCAGCATTTTGTGTGTAAAAGAATGCTACGGGGCAGTACCGCTGACTGCTTACCTTGATATGGATGTCTTTTCCGGCATGACTTGTGACTTGACTTGCTCGGTAGCTTGAAAACTATTGGTTGCATTTAGGGAAAAGGGTGTGTGGGTCAGTCGATAGCTGATATATTATGAACAACGACAAGCCGACCAGCTTCTCTAACAGACGTGTGCGAGAAAGACATTGAGATGTCCACAGCGGTTCTGGGTGGATTTACGAGAAAAGGCACAAATGAGAAAACGCGCCCCAGTAACGTCTTTGAGATTGTCAAAAATGTACACGGATATACAACCTCTAGTGGATTTGTGAAAACAAAAACTGCAAGAAGACGTAGTGCAGGGTACATATTTGTTGGTTCTCAAAAATGTAGCACTGGGCACACATTTTCAATGAGCCTGGGTTGAATGAGGCATATACTGTACATATGTATTAAAAACTAGCATACATGAGTGATAATCTTATTCTGCTGATGTGTGAACGTTGCCTGTCATTTGGTGAGGTCCAAATCAGAAAAGTAAAGACTGATTTTATGGAGCCCCCCGGGCATGTGCACTATATGGCTTTGACATAGTTCTATGAATAAGACATGTCATTGAATAATTAAACCAAATCAAAGGCTGTCCTATTGTGAAATGTAATACATTTTAGTTCAAGAACATGATACTTTGCTTAAAAGTGTTATTTTCCTCTATTTATATCTCTTCCACAATTTATGCATGTAAGAGAGATCACTAATTTGCTTCATGTCCTGGATTCGCTTATTCATCAAGACTCTCTGTATTATTTATGAACGGGGTGAAAAGCAAGGGCGAACGTCTTTATTTTCAGACGTCTGTGGATAGGAAGCTCGCGGTGGGAGATGACTGGCCTTACGTTCATCTACAAAGAGCCTCTTTTCCTTTGATATTCCTATGAAATTATCACATCTCGAACGGTTAAATCACAGCCTTCTTCTTTGCTCGGCAAAACCTCTTTTGACCTGTTTTGTGTCGCCCACTGTCTGTGATTCGGAGTAGCTTGTTAATTAACTTTGATGTTCGCTTATCTTTAACAGGATTCAAACTCATTGTGTCTCTTTTTTTCCCCTTCTTCCAGTCGTCAGTGAAAGGAGAGAATATTACGATCTTTGGCTGTCTGAATCATGGGATGCCGCTGTCTCTTCATGACAACACGTCAGTCTCATGTGAATCTGGTAAGACCGTCTTTAATTCAATTAAATCAAATTTGATGTTGTTTTGTAGAATTTCACTCAAATATTACCAAAAGTTTAATGTATCCACTAGAAAAAAAATCTAGTTCCCACTCGCAGTATGCTTTCTGTTTGATACATAAACAAGTGCTGCAACTAGCACTTAACCGTAACTTTTTATGCAAACAATTCATTCATTCATTCATTTTCCTTCGGGTTAGTCCCTTTAGTCATCAGGGGTCGCCACAGCAGAATGAACCACCAACTTATCCAGCATATGTTTTACACAGCGGATGCCCTTCCAGCTGCAACCCAGTACTGGGAGACACCTATATACTCTCACATTCACACACAAACACTACGGCCAATTTATTACTGCATGTCTTTGGACTGTGAGCACCCGGAGGAAACCCACTTGAACATAGGGAGAACATGCAAACTCCACACAGAAATGCCAACTGACTCAGCCGAGGCTCGAACCAGTGACCTTCTTGCTGTGAGGCAACAGTGCTAACCACTGAGCCACCGTGCCGCCGCAAACAAGTTCAATATTTCAATTATGTTGTTAATAGAATATTTGTGCAGCAATGCATTGTAAAATGAAGCTCTTTAGGGCAGTTCAATGTTAATAAAAACAGATGCTAAAATAGCAATATTAACAAATATTATTACAAATACAAATATTATTATTATTAAATTATTATTTTTTTTTAACCAGAACCATTATATTTTTTGAACCAGTTTGCTATCTGAACTTTTCTGATGCTCCTGGGGCATGTGACATCAGCAGTCATGCTCATCGGATTGCTTTATGTGAGACCACTACAGCACTGGCTGAACAGCCAAATCGAGAGACCTTCCCTCCCATGTGGGAGGTATGACGTGTGCAATGAGCATGCAGCCTTGGGTTTGTGGTCTGGTTCATGGCTGCATTGGCATATCATTTTCCTTGCAGGTTTTCTCGCCTTGTGAGAAATGTTGTTTCTGCAAAAGAAATACGACTTGGTCAGGACACCCATGGCAGTGTACATCAACCAACGGGGTGTACACTCCCGTCGCATGTTACAGCTCACTCACCATCTGCTCCTATGAAATAACTGGGCATTCCAGTGAGCTAATTCATGCAGCCCACAGGACTGCTATACTCCACCCTGGTGTGGTCCAACAGATATGGCAGTGATTTAGAAAAGCCCAGGATGACCTGTTGCTTCTTGTGAATCCACCCATTGCCAGTTGTTTTCTCCCTGATGAAACCCACTAAGCATGCATTCACTTGCCAACAGCTGGCAGTGGGGGTCTGTGTAATATACATTTTCCCCAGTGAGCCTTCCGTCACAGACACTGTACAAGGCCAGGGAGGGTGAGGAGCATATTCCTGCACTGTGCATCGATGTAAACCACACACAGAACATAAGAAGTTCTGAGACCCTCGTCTTTTTGGGGTGGCAGAAGTGTAGTGTCATCTCCAATCAGAGGCTGGCCCACTGAATATTGGATTTGAATTGATAGTTTTGGGCTTTTAAACACACTCTTGTAATGTCATTCTTTTTTCTTTTTCTTTTTTTCTGTGAACATTTGGTAGCCACAATCTGCCAGTGTGTTGATTGTAAATTTAACTAGATTTTGGGGAGACATAAAGTTTACATTTATTTATAAATGTCTTTTAAATGACTTTGGGCATGTTCTCAGCTGTAATCCTCATGAAGACAACTGAATTTATACTATTGTGTGAGGTTCCCTAGGGCTTTGTTCCAAAGTCATGGCACTAAAAATAATGGAATGCCTTTTTTTGGAGGCAGTTCGAGTGAAACAAAGAAAGATGTTGCCATTTATATGCAAATGCATTATAAATTGCATCTCATGGATGCAGGTTAGATGTGGTAAACTTGTTTCCACCGCATAAATCTTATTTTATGGTCCATAACATAAACACATCAGCACATCATACAGCTATACACGTACCAGGAAGTTCTATATAAACGATCAGACTAATAATTGTGTTTACTTGAAGCCAAAGGTGGGATTATTTGTCTTGTCCTCTCAAACGTTTATTAATTCAGATTTTTTAATTCAGATTCATTTAACAACTTTAAAACCTTAATCTTTGATCTAACTTACATGTTTTAGATAATTGATTTCTACAAATGTTTGAGTATTTTTAACTTGCCAATGTACTTTAAGACAAGTATAGTTATTCTAACCTTCACATTCTGTATTGTTTTTACAAACTGATTAAAACTGAATGCTAAAATGCACAGTTCTTTAATAATGCATGCCTTTTTGCTGACAATTAATTAGGTTCAGTTGTAACCAAAGGTGGAAACCTCCTTGTTACCTGCTTGTGCTGCATTATTATACATGCATAAATACCTTAATGAAAAATGTTTTATAACTTAATCTTTTTAATTAATTAACTTAAATGCTTTATTTTAATTTGATTCTGAACTTATCAGGTTGTATAGTGCAAAATTAAGCTATTTAAGCCATTTTTACTTATCCTACATACAGTATCTTGCAACTACATTCTGTTAAAATTTTGAATTTTTTAAATAAAAATGAATAAACAATTCAATAAAAATAAATATGCCTTTTTTTGGAGACAATTTGTATGAAACAAAATAAGATGTTTTCATTTACAGTATGATATCAGTAAAGTACAGTATAATATTAGTTGTGTCAACCAAAGGTGTAACTTAATTTAATTTTGTGTTGTTTTTTCATCAGAATCAGTTTCAGGATTTCATCTCTCCATTAACACCACCTCAAATATTACCAAGCTCAGGATTCCCTACCCCCAGACGGGCACGTGGTATCTGAGCCTACGCTCTCTGTGTGCCACTGAACACGGGTGAGGACATTTGCATTTCTTCAAATCTACACTAACTTATCAGACTGTAGTTTAGCAGTCGAAATGTGTTTAACGCTGCAGAAATGATGAAAAATATTCATAGCGCTCCATACATTTACCTTCTTCAACATTTAGCAAGTACAGGCTGCGAACTGTGTGGTGTGTCTTATTTGCTAGTCTGAAATTCTTGTTGAACAATTCATGAATTCACTTTTATGTTGCCCTAGCTTCTCGTAACCTTATTTTAACTCATTGAAAATTAAAATGAGTTCTGACAGCGAGAGTTCAGATAAAGTTGGACATCTTCATTTAAAAATGCACACAGAGGCTATACAGTGTGAAGTACCTTCGTAATTCCTTAGGGATTATAAAACATCTGCTTGCCTTTGAATGCAAGGTCGTTTTGATTTACTTTCACATACAGCCTTGAAGGCCACTTGAAAATTCTCTGAAATGTAAAATAAAAATAAATATAAATATATTTTTTTTTACGTTAAACATTTTTGTTGTTTACATTTTACATGTCTGCATTTTAATATTCATTTTTAGACAACACAACACCAACATTTCTACTTCAGAAGAGTTATGAAATCAATATTTGGTGGAATATCCATGATAATCAATTACATCAAATGAAAACATTTGTTATTCTAATTGTCATTTTTTGCAAAAACAAACAAACAAACAAACAAAGAAACAAACAAAAAAGTTGTTTTTATTTTACATTTAGGACAAATGTTAACAGATCTTTATTTAGAATAAAACTAACGTTTTTATTGTTATTCAAACAAATACCTAATAAATCCAAAAAAAAAGAGAGAGAATTCTAACTCCATATCTGTACCAAAGTAAAGTTCTGTCATCATTTACTCACTCTTCATGATGTTCCTTTTTTTTTTCAACCATGGAACACAAAATTGCAGAAAATTACAAGACTGCACTGCTCTTTATTTTCTGTGCACGTACACTGAATAGGATTAAAGAAACACAAAAAGCACCATAAAAATTATTTAAAAGCAAACTGTACACCTTACTATACCCCACTATAATTCTTCTGAAGCCATAGCTGTGTATGAAAAACACAACACAGGATATGGCACCTCTAATTTCAGCCACTTTCTTACACAAATCTAAAAAACGTTTCCTACCTTGAAAGCTTCAGTCGCTATTCATTTCACTGCAAACACAGAATTTACTAAATGCTCTGAGAAATTTCTGATTTTATTATTTGTTTGGTCTCCATGAAGCTTTTAATTGATACTTACTATCATCCCTGATCCTCCATAGGTTTGAGATGTGCACTAATGTAACAGCTGAGGTTTACCTTCGCTCTTACCTGACGCCCTGCATCAATGACTGCGGCACCTATGGCCAGTGCAAACTCCTGCGCACCAACAATTACCTGTATGCTGCATGCGAGTGCAAAGCAGGTGAGAGAATTTCTTCATACATGTGCCTTTTTTTTGGTAAAATGAGTGGTGTGTACTATCCTAAATAAAGCTTCTTTCCTGGCATTGATGCTTCAATGAAGAACCTTTAACCATTCAAGTGAAAAAAGTTATTTAGATTATAAAAATGTTCTTCATGCTTCATGATTTCTTTAGGTTTCTTTAATAAATGTATAGTTGATTTATGTAATACATTTAATAGATTCTTTAATAAACTGAAAGTGTGTTTTAAAAAAAAAAAAGCATCATAAATGTTTATGTATAGAGCAGTAGTTCCTAAATGAATAACAGGACAATTTTAGTTTGCTGCACTTATAAAATGACATGCTTGAAAACTGCTCAAAACATTTTATTTCAGTACAATAAAGGAGCAGAAATCCTCCATCATTTAACTAAGTAAATAAGTCTATTTTCCTCCCCTTGTGGTTAATACGACGATAATCACAGTAATATTTAATAATTTCATTTATTATCTTCCTTGTCTACTGTCAGATGCCAATCAAAGTTAATAGGCACGTTAAATGCTTTAATTACACATGTGCCAATCATGTCGCTCTATAACTGTGAGATCACAAATCAAGTGGTTTTTAATTAGAGGACATTTGATGATCCTGAGAAATATGCTAATCACAACCTCTCAATTACAGCACCATTATGAAGCTCTGGTGCCTCGTTTCCCTGCTCCCCTCGGATTCCTACCCAGTTTTTTTTTGTGATTAGCATAGACAAATTTACCCTTTTAATGAATGTTTTCTGGCAAACAGCTGAGAGCTGTGATACCAGCGCACATGTGAAGCTCGTCTCTGTTCTCGAGTGTCTGCTAAAGCTCAATTGACCGTCTTTGTCGACACTCAGTGAGACTTCAATCACTACACGCCTTTGAGGAATTTTTTGTTTGTGGTTCGGCTAATTAGGGCGTCGTAATCAGAGAGATTTGTGGTATGTTTTCTAGCATTTTCTATGAGAGGTTAGAGGTGCAGTACATCTATTTCCTTCACGGTGTTTATATAACAGTAGGCTGCCCGAATCCAATCTATATTTATGAAGCTGTTTACAACAGCTGACAGATGAGGAACAGGATGTGTTTGTGTGTGTGTGTGTGTATGAATGAGGGAGAAAGTACATGTGTTTATTCCTTTGTTCATTTTACATGCATTTTCTGCGTGTGTACTTATTTTTAGTTTAGTTTGCTTTGAGGACATGGACAGTAGTATATTGTAAGAAGTCTATCATTCTCACCAAGGCACAAATACAAAGAAAACTGGTTGAAGTCCTGTTTAAGCTTGTTCTTCTTCTTCATTTATGGCAAAATCACACACAATACATGTTAAGTTGAGTTAAAAACATGTTAGCAACATTATATTTAAAACTGTACTTGTTTTTATTTTTACATGTTTTTTTTATATTTTTGAAAGCAGTCTATGATTCTCACCAAGGCTACATTTATTTGAACACATATACAAAGAAAACAGGTTGAAATCCTGTTTAGGCTCATTGTTCTTCTTTTATGCTGAAAGCATGCAAACAACATCTTAAGTTACAGTGTTAAAAAGATGTTATAGCAACATTATAATTTGAAAAAAAAAAAAAAAAAAAAAAGCAAAATAGCAGCAACAAGATAACTCAAGCTAAAAACATGTTAGCCTGTTCATGTTATTGTGTAATCAAATGTTAATGTTAATGTAAGTGTAATAACTCTTAATTATTGTTAGCAACATGCTTGTTTATGCTAAAACATGGCAAGCAACATGGTAATTCATGCTAAAGTAGCAACATGCTAATACCAAAATATCAATGATTTTCAAAAAAGAAAAAAAAAGATAAACAAGTAACAATTTAACAAGCATTCATTTCCTTAAAAAGAAAAAAAAAACTTCTTAACTCCAAATGTTTGAGCATAAGTGTACTTTCAAAGGGATAAATGCATTCAAAAATAATACAAAATAATCTGTCATCATTTACTTGCCTTCATGTTGTTTCCAAACCAGACTTTCTTTTGTCTGTAGAACATAAAGCATATATATTTTTTAATAATAGTAAACAAGGACTGAAGCTTTCAAGCTTCACATTTAAACATGTCTTTTTGTGTAGCATGCAGGACCATGTTAAGAGTGGTCAGTAATACATACTGTATGTGTTTTTCTAGGTTGGGATGGCTGGGGTTGCACAGACAACACTGAGGCATATTCATACGGCTTCCAGCTGCTTTCAACTCTGCTTCTGTGCCTCAGCAACCTGATGTTTGTCCCACCGGTGACCATCGCTATTCGCAGTCATTACCTGCTGGAGGCATCCGTCTATATCTTCACCATGTTCTTTTCCACTGTGAGTTTGATGACCTGCTTCAATCCAAGTATAAACATAGGTTACCCTTTATGTTAATGGAGTATTAGTAGAGTGTTAAGTTTTTATATATGTAAAAGTGTATTTGTGGGAGAGCAGATTTGAATTTAGCAGCTGATTAATGATGCAATGATGCGCTGAAGTTTCTAATCACACCAGTGTGATCATATGCTCCAGGGACATAAAATTGTCATAAAATTATTATTATTTTAAACTGAACACTTTTTGGAGAAAATATGCACTGTTAATGATATTTGTAAATTACACAGTATTTAACTAATGTTAATTGTATTTTACTGTAGGACAATTATGCAGTATGTTACTGTATTTTAAAGTTGCATTGTGAAAATTACTGTATATTTTACAGTAAATATATACAATACTGTAAATACATATAGAGCAAGACAAATGGCACTGTAAATGTAAATATACAGTATTCTTGCTGCAATTTATTTACAGTAAATTACTGGTAAACTGCTGCCAGTGGTTACTGTAGATTCTACAGGATATTGTTAACAGTGTGGATGCAGCACTACTTTATAGTTACTCAAGATTAATATGAGACTGGGCAAAGTGAGCATGATACATCCCCTTTAAAAAGACAGTTTAAACATACAAGTTACATCCGGTAGACGTGATGTCTAAAGGGAGCCTTTGAAATAAAGTGCTGGTAGGTAATACTGTTTTCTTGTCATACATTTTATTTCTAAATTATGATTGAATGAATTTGTAAGTTAACTTAACTGACCAAAATAAAGAACCACAAATGACTGTTGCATAATTTATATTTTACACTAAATTTGTAATGAATTTTGTTCCAGCTCTGACCAAACATGCCTAATTAATGCAGTAAGTGCTCGAAGAACTGCTGGGTTACTCACAAACCCATCACAAGTCTCAGTTCAGCATATCAGTGGGAGATAAAATTTTAAGAACCAGCAACATGGCAAAGTGTCATATTTTATTTATGCTTTACCTGACCTCTTGTTTTCATCTTCACCCATGAACAGTTTTATCATGCCTGTGACCAGCCAGGCATTGTGGTCTTCTGCATCATGGAGTACGACGTGCTGCAGTTCTGCGACTTCCTTGGTTCGCTCATGTCTGTGTGGGTCACTGTCATCGCCATGGCCAGACTCAAATCCATTATCAAACAGGTAAAAATTCACAAAACAACCAATTACCATAAACCGTGAGCTTCTGCCAAATGTTTTTTTTTTTTTTTAAGATATTAGATAATTGTGCAGTGTACATTTCAAATAATGAAAATGTAAGTGCATTAACAACTGCCAATCAACAATTAACATGCATAATGAGGCTGTTTTTATTTCTGTAGAGACAGAAAGAAGACAGTAAAAAACTTCTGCAAAATACACTAAAGAAGTCAAATTATATTATATTATATTATATTATATTATATTATATTATATTATATTATATTATATTATTCATTCATTCATTTTCTTTTCAGCTTAGTCCCTTTATTAATCTGGGGTCGCCACAGCGGGATGAACCGCCAACTTATCCAGCATATGTTTAACGCAACGGATGCCCTTCCAGCTGCAACCCATCACTGGGAAACATTCATACACACTCATTCACACACATACGATACGGACAATTTTAGCTTACCCAATTCACCTATACCGCATTTCTTTGGACTTGTGGGGGAAACCGGAGCACCCGGAGGAAACCCACGCGAGCACGGGGAGAACATGCAAACTCCACACAGAAATGCCAACTGACCCAGCCGAGGCTTGAACCAGCGACCTTCTTGCTGTGAGGCGAACGTGCTACCCACTGCGCCACCGCGTCGCCCTATATTATATTATATTATATTATAGTATATTATATTATATTATATTATATTATATTATATTATATTATTCATTCATTTTCTTTTAAGCTTAGTCCCTTTATTAATCTGGGGTCGCCACAGCGGAATGAACCGCCAACTTATCCAGCATGTTTTACGCAGCGGATGCCCTTCCAGCCACAACCCATCACTGGGAAACATCCATACACACCCATTCACACTCATACACTACTGACAATTTAGCTTACCCAATTCACCTATACCGCATGTCTTTGGACTTGTGGGGGAAACCGGAGCACCCGGAGGAAACCCACGCCAACACGGGGAGAACATGCAAACTCCACACAGAAATGCCAACTGACTCAGCCGAGGCTCGAACCAGCGACCTTCTTGCTGTGAGGTGATTGTGCTACCCACTGCGCCACCGTGAGGCCCTTATATTATATTATATTATATTATATTCAATGTGAATGTAAAAAGAACCATTTAATTTAGAAATATTCTTTTCTCTGAATTAAAGAAAGTAATAGTCTATTTAATCACATTGACCAAGTTGTACAATTGTACAAAAAAAAGTAATTAAAATCATTTTTCTTTTTATAATTAATAACTAGCAATAACCATTTAGTCTATTTGTGTATTTGTGATTAAATATTAGCAGCTTTGGGACACATAATGTACTTTTTAATAAAAAAAGAGGATCCTACTGTCTGTGAACTTTTGTAAAGGCGCTATCAGTGTCCAACATTGTCTTTTTCAAGGCAACTGTATATAAGAACCACAAGCTGATGGTTGAAATTACATATGAAGGCCCTGGAGCCCAGAAATGCGGGATATTTCTTGTGTCATCAATTTCTATAAATTCATTTTGTGTGATTCATAGAGGCCAGTAGTTTTTCATGGACTTTATTGCCAAGAAAAAAGCTTTCCAAGATGTGCAAGAGAGCAGAAATTTTGTCCACCACACTAAACCGCTTACACAGAGTGTAAATATACGAATGTCAGCAGTCTGTCATGTGCTGCCATAATGATGGTGACATTTGGCTGCGGAGCTGAGTAAATATAGGTGGACACTTCCAAGTGTGCGTATGTGCACTTTCCCCTTACTGTTGTTCAGTCTTCAGCTGCTCAAACGCAGAGGGTGAGATTTAAGGAAAGAGAAAGCCAGCAAGACTGTTATTTACTCTGAGTTTGACTTATTTTGAACCAGAAAAATGAAGTGAGAGGACTTCTGCTTCTGAAGAAAGCCTCTAATGAAAATAACAAGAAAAAAATAGCTCTCCTTCAGGGAGAATGTTTCTATATATATGCACGGTGATCTGGTGGTGTCTGCACCTGTGAATGTGTTTTGCTGACTGTGGCAGTTTGCAGACACTAATCAAACCACTCGTGTCACAACTGTTCTGAACTTTACAGAGGAAGGAAGGAGACATTTTTAGCAGCACCTCACTGTACAGTCGTGGCCAAAAGTTTTGAGAATTACATAAATATTGGAAATTGGAAAAGTTGCTGCTTAAGTTTTTACAATAGCAATTTGCATATACTCCAGAATGTTATGAAGAGTGATCAGATGAATTGCATAGTCCTTCTTTGCCATGAAAATTAACTTAATCCTGAAAAAAACTTTCCACTGCATTTCATTGCTGTCATTAAAGGACCTGCTGAGATCATTTCAGTAATCGTCTTGTTAACTCAGGTGAGAATGTTGACGAGCACAAGGCTGGAGATCATTATGTCAGGCTGATTGGGTTAGAATGGCAGACTTGACATGTAAAAAGGAGGGTGATGCTTGAAATCATTGTTCTTCCATTGTTAACCTGCAAAGAAACGCGTGCAGCCATCATTGCGTTGCATAAAAATGGTTTCACAGGCAAGGATATTGTGGCTACTAAGATTGCACTAAATCAACAATTTATAGGATCATCAAGAACTTCAAGGAAAGAGGTTCAATTCTTGTTAAGAAGGCTTCAGGGCAACCAAGAAAGTCCAACAAGTGCCAGGATCATCTGCTAAAGAGGATTCAGCTGCGGGATCGGAGTGCCACCAGTGCAGAGCTTGCTCAGGAATGGCAGCAGGCAGGTGTGAGCACATCTGCACGCACACTGAGGCAAAGACTTTTGGAAGATGGCCTGGTGTCAAGAAGGGCAGCAAAGAAGCCACTTCTCTACAAAAAAAAACATCAGGGACAGATTGATCTTCTGCAAAAAGTATGGCGAATGGACTGCTGAGGACTGGGGCAAAGTCATATTCTCAGATGAAGCCCCTTTCTGATTGTTTGGGGCATCTGGAAAAAGGCTTGTCCAGAGAAGAAAAGGTGAGCGCTACCATCAGTCCTGTGTCATGCCAACAGTAAAGCAACCTGAGACCATTCATGTGTGGGGTTGCTTCTCATCCAAGGGAGTGGGCTCACTCACATTTTTGCCCAAAAACACAGCCATGAATGGTACCAAAACACCCTCCAACAGCAACTTCTTCCAACAATCCAACAACAGTTTGTTGAAGAACAATGCATTTTCCAGCACGATGGAGCACCGCGCCATAAGGCAAAAGTGATATCTAAGTGGCTCGGGGACCAAAACGTTGAAATTTTGGGTCCACTTGTGGTCAATCCTCAAGAGGCGGGTGGACAAACAAAAACCCACTAATTCTGGCAAACTCCAATAAGTGATTATGATAGAATGGGTTGCTATTAGTCAGGATTTGGCCCAGAAGTTGATTGAGAGCATGCCCAGTCGAATTGCAGAGGTCTTGAAAAAGAAGGGCCAACACTGCAAGTACTGACTCTTTGCATAAATGTCATGTAATTGTCGATAAAAGCCTTTGAAACTTATGAAGTGCTTGTAATTATATTTCAGTACATCACAGGAACAACTGAAACAAAGATCTAAAAGCAGTTTAGCAGCAAAGTTTGTGAAAACTAATATTTGTGTCATTCTCAAAACTTTTGGCCACGACTGTACTTACAGGCTGTTTGACAGAGGGTGACCAATGCAAGATGGCCCTAATTGGACTAGAGATTTACTATGGCCTCTAAAAATGACAAGTTGTCGATATTTGGGCTAATATTTCCTCCCTTACAGGTGCTGTATTTGCTGGGGGCGATGGCTCTGTCTATGGCCTTACAGCTGGACCGTCACGGCCTGTGGAATCTGCTGGGTCCCAGTCTTTTCGCTTTAGGCATCATGGCCATCGCCTGGGTATGTAGCATATTTTCTGCATGTTTATGACTGTAAAGCATCTTATTAAATGTTTAATACATCAATAAAACATGGCAGAATGCATGCCAGTTGTACTAGACGTGGCCCGGAGCATAAAAAATTAACAGATGTTGGTTGTGGTAGCAGAATAGAGGCGTTGTTGTTTGTCACAGATAATTATGTTACCATAAATAATCTAAACTAAATGTCGCCATGTTTAATCTAAGGCTATATCTTAGCATTTTGATTGTTTAGAACTGTGGTTTTAATTTGCCATAGCTGGTTTATCTTTTCCAGCCTTGCCGAGCAGATATTTAGCTAATTTTGCTGGACTGCCAGTTAGTCTCCCAGCTATGTGATTTCCCAGCCACACTTTGTGATTTCAGCCATGATTTGGTCATGTGAGACAAATTTTGGAAGCTTTTTGTAATACAATACTAAAATCTGTGGCCTTTTAATGTTGGTTGGACGTTCACCGACTGCAGGTTAATGGCCATTACTATAAAATTTTCCCTCCAATGAAGTTTTGGCAGTGTCAGAAGATTTATTTCAGACACGTTCCTGCAATGTGATTTAAACTAAGAATCAATAGGAGCATTGAATCTGATGATGCAATCAGTTTGACAAATTCAAATCACTGCGTGGAAATGTAAAAACGTCCAAACAAAAATTAATGCTACAGATTGTTTATGCTGTGAGGAATCATTTCAAAAAGAAATGCAGTACCTCTGTGAGGTATTGAGTTCTACCAGAAAGACTCGGGAGGCGGATAAACGTTTTAACGTTTATTGAGAAAGCATAAAACATTGCAATTTCAGTTACTGTGCTTTGTGTATAGTCCTTTGGCCTAAGCCCTGTCGATGATGCAGGTCTCGTGAAAAGCTGGCAAATAATGCCGGAAGATGAAGGCAGGGCGGAGCCAACACCAAAAAATATGTGATACCAGGGCTCGGTTTTTTGGCTGTCCTAAAATAGAAAACAATGACATATTGCATATTTAGATTAACCAGGTGGGTTAAAGAGCCCGGGCTGAGAAAAGAAAAAAGAGAAAGAGAAAAAGAGAAAGAGAAAGAGAGAGCCCACGACTGGCTGAAAGAGAGAGCGTGAGCCCCGACGGGCTGAAAGAGAGAGAGAGACCCGACGGG
>CAIGQV010019084.1:769306-795821 GCA_903798115.1 Danio jaintianensis
AAGCGGATCGATTGTAGTGAGAAAGCAATACGATCCAATGAACTGACGAACCAGACTATATCACAGTGTATTATGGATATGTAATATGCATATACATGGCTATATGAAAAGAGAATGAGTAGGGTGGGATGTCATTCCTCCTAAAATGTGTGTTTCATGTCAAATATGAAAGGGAAAGCATGCTGAACTATTAACGAGAGCTGTTTATCTGTTAAGAAAATTGACAGAACTGCAGTTTTGGTTTATCTGTTTATATGTCTCTCTATAATGTGAAGCCTATAATGCATAATTCTAGCCAATGTATGAGAAAGTCATAAGTCAAAAGCTTTTTGCTTATAATGTCTTATTGCTCATTGCCATAAATTAAAATAAGGATGCATGACAGCTGAGCGGGACTCTGCAAAATACAATGGAACTTTGACCAATGTGAGGAGAGTTGTGAAACACGTGACTTGTTTTAGCTATTTTGGTCTGTTTAAAAACTTTGCCATGTGAAAGCGAACAGCACCAAGAACAAAGTGCAACATTGTAACAATACTAATCCCTGTTTCGGAACAAAACAATCGATCTACAGGTGTGAAAGCACCCTAAATGGAGAGTAAATGTGTGTGTTTGTATTTATATATAAACATTATTGCCTTCTGTTAAAAAAAAATAACTGTACTCAAAAACTGTACTTCAGTGTCAGCAGTGATAGCTTATGGTCAGTGTCCCAGCTTGCAGACCTTTCCCAATCCCATCTAGCAGCTCCCACACAAACACAGGGAAACACAAAGTCAGAAGTGACTCTTCTCTCGCCCTCAAAGGGAGGCTAGAGTTTCATTACATTTTTTCTTATTCTTAAACACCATTTGAATTCTAGTGCTTAAAATCTAATTATACCTGCTAGAGGAAAAAGATACACTTTATTTTAATTTTATAATAGAATAAAGTATTAGTAGGCACGGGATATGTAAAACATTCCATTGTGAAAACAGATTATAAGCCTTTTGCATTTATGTGTGGATGATCTGTCAAGGATGTTATTTTTCTTTTTTCTTTTCTTTTATTATTTTTTTCTGGACTGGTGTTTGACCTCAAAGCAGTTTTTGTTCTTGTACATTTTTGGGAATGTTTTGCTAAAATGGCCTGCTTTAGATCATGGTAGATCAGTTTACTAGACGTCAACATTCTGACTAACTCATGATAGGAATGTACTTTTGCATGACCCTTTTGATTGTCAGATTCAGGGTCAAAAACCTTCTGGTGCAGAATTTCCTGGTGCAGCCACAGAGCAGTCCGTCCCTGATACAGTGAAGATGACCAGCACTTCCCATTTGGAAAGAGGGCTTTCCTTCAAATGCAAGATTTGTAATTGTTTCTCTTTTACTGTGGTTCTCTGCACACTTTCTGTGCAGTAATGTTTCTGAAGTGCAGGTTTGCTCTGTGATGAACCCCGGTGGCCCCGGTGTGTTCCAGCCACAGTGATCCATGACTCATACAGCTTATTGTTATGAGCCTCAACAATTCCACTTAATATATCCTCTGACTCAGATTATGAAATAGTAACTACTATAAATACTGTAATCCTAGGAAATACATTACACATTGAATATTTTGTGTACATAGATTATGTACACTACACTTATTGACATTTGTTATAAAGTATTTCTATTCAGCTTATTCTATTTAGATTATAGTACAACCACTTCAATAAGGGACTGTAGTGTGTAGCCTTCTTCTAATTTCTTGGACTTTCATATACAGCATATGTGAGTACACCCCATTTTGAAAATGAATATTTTTATCAATTTGTCAGTGAATATAGTAAATATATTTTGAAAAAACTAATTTATTAAACAGATATATTTAATTTAAATAGTTTTTCATCTGTAGAAATAGAAAGATAATACATTTAAATTCATGCCGAATATTGTAAAAAATAAATAAATTACAAACTACAAAATTTGATATATATTTTTTGTTTCTGTTTTGCTCTTTTACATTCTTTATTTATTATTTTTCCCTAACATAAATTTGGCCTACTGTCACGGTGCGCTCTGCACACAGAGGCACGAAACACGGGAGTTATCAAACACGAAGATTTATTCATAAACACTCACTGGAAGATGGAGACACGGGAAGACGGAGACACAGGAACAGGGACAACACACTGTGGCAATACAATACTGGAACAATGAAGGAGGCAGACTAAGGGGTAGATATACACACGGGATAATGACACACAGGTGAAAACAATCAATAGGAAAACGGCGGGAAACAGAACAAAGGAGCACATGATGAAAACACAGAACAGACACCTGACATTACCCCCCCCCTTTGAAGGCGCGTCCTCGCGCCTTCAACATAACATAAAGGAGGGTGAGAGGGGAGGGGCCAGGGAGGAGTTTCAGGAGGGAGGAACCAGGAAGGGAGCTGGAGCAGGAAGACCCAGGACACAGCCAGAAGGACGGCCCAGGGCTGAGTCGAGGAAGGAAGGGACCATGGAAGGAGGAGTGGCTGCCGACTCCAGGGGGCCGACTGAGGGAGACGCCGCTGATGGCGGTGGAGCCCAAGGAGGAGACGGAGAGCCGTAGGGTGAAGGTGATGACGAGGTCCCGGAGGGCCGGGGTGGAGCAGACGGCTTAGCCGAGCGAGGCGACGGCGGGGGTCCGGAAGCCCACGGCGGAGCCAGAGCGACAGAGGACCAAGGCGTAGCTGGAGGGAAGGAGGAGCTCAACGCAGCTGGCAGGACGGAGCGACGAGGCGCAGCCAGAGGAGTGGAGTCCAGAGGTGTAGGAAGGGCGACGACTGACCAAGGCGGAGCCGGAGGAACGAGGGAGCCTGGTGAAGCTGGTGGACTGACGGTCCACGGCGGAGATGAGGGAGGAGGGAGCCAATGCGAAGCACAAGGGTCGAAGGGCCGAGGTGGAGTCCGTAGCTCAGAGGCTGGAGGAGCTGACGCTGGGCGACACCCTCCAGAGGGCGATGCTGGCAGGCAGCACCTCAGAGCGAGCTCCACCTCTGGAGCTTGAGGGCGAGCTGGGGGGCTGGCTGACTGCAGCAGCGCTGGAGCTGGTAGACTGGGTGCAGTCATAGGTGTGAGTAGAGGTGAAGAGGGTGGGATGGGTGGGAAGTCACTCACGACTCTGGAGCTTGGGGCATCGGGAAATTCAGGAACTAAAAAACTGTGTGGAAACAGTTGACGCGGAGATACGTCTTTGCTGTCTGGAAACAGCGGAAGGGGCTTGACTTCGCTCCAGAAGTCGGTGAGCAACTTCCCAGTGTCCAGCGGTTGCACATCTGCAGAGGGGGGGTGGACGGGACTCTCACATGAGCCGCTGAGGTCCACCAGGACTCCCCCTTTCGGCGATGTTGCCGGCTCACACACCTGGTCAGACGGCCTGTTGAGCTCCTCCTGCTCGGTGCAACTCCGCTCTGTCGCTCTAGATGGCGATGGCTCGTACACCGCGGGTGGCTCTCTGTCTGCGGTGGGCTCTGGCAAACGCTCCCTGCAGGTGGGTGGTGTTTGGCTGGTCACTGGGTCGGGAGTGGCTCTGGCGAGCTCTTCCTCCTTACAGAAGATGAATGTTGCTCCATTCCTCGCCAGAATCCACTCCACATAAGCGGCGATATTGCCCCGAGGACCATCTTCGGACGACCGTCTTGTATGGTCCTCGAGGCTGCTTTCCCCCTGCTACAGCAGGAGGGGAAGAAATAAGGGGCTGTCGATGGGGTCCATGGGAATACGAGGGAGAGGAAAAGAAAACACTGGGGGGAAAAAGACTAAAAAGAAAAACGGGGGAAAGTCGGTCGCAAACTGTTTGTGGTCCAGTATTCTGTCACGGTGCGCTCTGCACACAGAGGTACGAAACACGGGAGTTATCAAACACGAAGATTTATTCATAAACACTCACTGGAAGATGGAGACGCGGGAAGACGGAGACACAGGAACATGGACAACACACTGTGGCAATACAATACTGGAACAATGAAGGAGGCAGACTAAGGGGTAGATATACACACAGGATAATGACACACAGGTGAAAACAATCAATAGGAAAACGGCGGGAAACAGAACAAAGGAGCACATGATGAAAACACAGAACAGACACCTGACACCTACTAATGTTTGGACCATTATTGTAAATTATTTATAGATACAATATTGTAAAGCATCCTATAGAAAATATTCATTTAAATGATTTGTGAGGGGTGTACTCATATATGCTGAGCACTGTACATCATACAATATGTTAGATGTTCTTTATGGTTTCATCTAATATTCATCTCATGTTCAATTAATTTTAGCTTTATTTGAATAAAGTAAACATTGTTAATAGTTTTAGGTAATAATGGCAATTACTAATTAAATTAGAAAACCCTTTTGATAGTATAATAATATGATGATTACAAATGACGGCGTCTACCAGCAGGGGCTTAACTGAGCCGTGCTAATCAGCTTCTATTTAACAAGCTTCTATTCTGTGTTGTGAATGTATATATTCAGCAAGCTTCGTGCTTATGCAGCATCTTCCAGACAGAATGATAAATAACTGCTGAGAAAACAAACAGTTACAGTATGTTGACTAGCTTGTGGGCTAATAATACATTACTCTCGGATAAATTGCAGCATTTCTCTCCAAACAATGCTCCAAAAGCGTGCTAACAGGATTTGATGTGTGAAGCTCCACGTTTCTGCTGGTGTCCAGAAATCATTGATTTGTGCGCTGTCCAATCAATATCTGAAGGCATATCCTCCCCGCTCTGAAATATATTGGTGCTTAAATAAGTGTGATTCATCTCAGAGTTTGAGGATGTGGTCAGAACCGAAGGTGTTGCGTTTCAGCCCTTCTGTCCAAACAGCAGCTTTATAATCTGAAATACAAAGAAGAATCAATTTCAATGAAATTCAGAAGGAAACATACTGGAGTCAAGAATAATGCGCATCAATAAAGTCTGCAGCACTAAGAGCAGGGCATTGTTGTGTTGTACAACAGTAGGAAGATGTGCTTTTTATAGGTGTAGTTCAGGTTGAGTTGCTTCAGATGAAGTTCGTCATGCAAGTGTCATATTCAGAGCTCATAATTTCTCAGTCATGTTTTTGCAACATGCTCCTGTTCTGTGTCTGAAGATTGATGAGTGGAGAAATGTTGACAATGATGAGCGAGGAAATAGTCAAAGATGACAGGATAATAATAGATCATTTTGGTTTATGTTGGTGAGGTCATAATAATTTCATAAAACCTTTTACTTAAAAATATTTTGCCTGAAATCTGTAAAAACATATATAAGATGCATAAGGTGACCCTAACAATAATAATAATAATACGAAGAAGAAGAAGAAAAATAATATTCTGTATTTTATTTTTTTATAGGTAAAATAATAAAAATGTAATATATTCATTCATTCACTTTCCTTCGGCTTAGTCCCTGATTTTTCAGGGGTCACCACAGCGGAATGAACTGACAACTAAATATAATATGCATTTTTTGACAGAGAAGTGCATGTATAATAACCATCAAGGCCGCTCGAGCACTAAATTCAATAAACTCGCACAATCTGCATATTAGAAACGATTGAGTGAGCACTCTTTCCATTGTATAGAAAAAAAAAAACAGGCATAATGGCTTTTGAAGGCTTTCCAGGACACTTTTCAGATAAGGATCTTCTGAGATGTGTGACTGTAACGTGACAGAAATGAAACTCCTCAGCAGTTATAAAGTTTCACAAACTTTCCTGACTTGGGTTTTAAGTTTGAACAAGAAGCTGTCGAAAGCTGAATCGAGTCAGTAATCAGAGGGAATATGAGATTTGCTCCTTCCTACAGTATATCCAGCAGACATGTGATTGAGTCGTCACCCGTGTGTGTGTGTGTGTGTGTGTGTGTGTGTCTTTGACTGAATGCTGCTCATGCTTGACAGTACTAACAATGTACAATCATGAGATTTAAAGCATCTCAGCCATTCAGCACTTTGCTTTCAATCCTGTGACTTGCTCTTCTGTCATAAGACTTGAACCATCAGCTATGAGTTTCTGCTGGAGCTCCCATTGTTGCACAGGACACTTTTTTTTCACCGTTAAAAAATTTCTGCCATGGCTACAAAATTGTAACCTAGGGGAAAGTTCTAGTCTACATGTTGTCAACTAGTTGAACACTAGATGTGTAATTGAAATGTCATGACAGACGAGGAGGAAAGGGCAGCATTTCATTCTCTCAGCATTGTCTGGAAGAAGGCTAATAATGACTTGGAGAAGAGCTACAGCAAAACTACGTTGTAAAGAATAAATAAATAAAAATCTGGGGCACATTCAAGCTCAAAATGGTGCGCAACATCTTGTTACGTTTTCCAAGTTGAATGACATGTTTCCTGGAAATGGAGCACAATGGGATTTGAGAAACATTTTCTCTTGTTTGGTGTCAGAAATGTCAGCTCAAATCACAGGTAACATTTATATAAACCACACGGCATTAAAGAGCTCACACAATGGGTACAAGAGCAAGTATATTGTTTGCACATTTATTTACATTAAAAGTCAAATAAACGAAATAAGAACACAGGTATAGATCTAGAACTGTCTAAATATCATATAGTAATTGCAATGTCTCACGGTCCATATCCTTTTCCTATAAAGGTGTGCTAGTTTTCTGCACGCTGATTATTCTTTTTTTTTTCTTCGGCTTAGTCCCTTTATTCATCAGGGGTCGCCACAGCGGTATGAACTACCAACTTATCCAGCATATGTTTTATGCAGCGGATGCCCTTCCAGCTGCAACCCAGTACTGGGAAACATCCATACATACTCATTCACACACATACGCTATGGCCAATTTAGTTTTATTCAATTCACCTATAGACCAAGTCTTTGGACTTGTGAGGGAAACCGGAGCACCCGGAGCAAACCCACGCGAACACGGGGAGAACATGCAAACTCCATACAAAAATGCCAACTGTCCCAGCTGGGACTCGAACCAGCGACCTTCTTGCTGTGAGGCAACAGTGCTAACCACTGAGCCACCGTGTCGCCCCAGAAACTGATTAACAAAATGTTAATAATAATATGTGACACTGGATCACAAAGCCAGTCTTAAGTTGCATGGGTATATATGTAGGAATAGCCAACAATACATTGTATCATTAAAAATTATACATATTTTTTTTATTCCAAAAAAAAATTGAATTCAAGTCAAGTGAAGTTGAGCTTTATTTTCATTTCACTGCATGTGTGGACATACAGTGAAACAAAATGTGGTGTCTTGCAGGACCATGGTGCTACATAAATAAACATAATCATAAATATGAACACAACAGTGGGCGTAAGAGCTTTTTTAAACCTACAGTGCATCCAGAAAGTATTCATAGCGCTTCACTTTTTCCAAATTTTTTTATGTTACAGCCTTATTCCAAAATGGATTAAATTCATTTATTTCCTCAAACTTCTACACACAATACCCCATAATGACAATGTGAAAAAAGATATTTTGAAATTGTTGCAAATTTATTAAAAATAAAAAACCTGAAAAATCACATTCAGCGCTATGAATACTTTCCAGATGCACTGTATACATAACTAACATACTGGAGCGGTAATCTAACTATACTAACTAGTAACTATATATGTACTATAAGTACTTAATACACATAATCTAAGACAAACTATACAAGGACTTTTACATAAGACAAACAAGATTATTGTGTAGAAAAGACCTTTAAGGTTGAAGAAAACAAGTAGTGCATTAAAGATACAAGCAATTAAATATATTGTAAAGAAAAATAAGCTCGAAGCAAAGAAAGTAAAAATCATGTTCAATAAAGACATCTTCTGAAAAGTCCCAAAGCAAATATATCAACTTCATTTTTGATTAATAATATGCATTGCTATGCACATAATTTAAAGGCAATTTTACCCATACTTAGATTTGTTTTTTTTATCCCTCAAATTCCAGATTTTCAAATAGTTGAATATCAAACAAATATACTATCCTGAGGACCCCAATGGAAAGATTATTTATTCAGCTTTCAGATGATGTAGAAATATCAATTTTCAAATAGTGAGTCTTATGACTGGTTTTGTGATCCAGAGTCATACACACACACGCACACACACACACACACGCATGCACGCACACTCGCACACACGCACGCACACACACACACACACTATTATTATTATTATTATTATCATTCTTTTTTATGTGTTGCTATTGTATTGTGAAGTAACACTTTCATACTTTACTTGTCTGATTATATGATGGTAAATATTACAGTGTCGTCAATATCATTGCAGAACAGTGATCAATGATAGTGATAAGCCTAATACTCAATAAAAAAGATCAAAACACAGTCTCAGAGCTAAGTGGATTGTCCTTCACCTGAAATCTTTATCTTTTCATCACGAATTGCGAGGCAAATGTTGGATCGCACAATAATTAGTTTCCATTTCCCTTCACTCGACTGGGATGTTCTCTTTTATTCTGTATGGCAAGGACAGTAACTGTAACTTCAAGTCTTTTTTGCAGTATTAAACACATATTTATTCCGATTTCATCAGGCTCTGAAATTCTTCAAAAAGAACACAAAGAATGGACTTCTCAGCTGCCATAGTTGCAAAGCTTGCATCATCAGAACAGGGTGTTCAATACACACCATTTCCGTTTAAACGGTTTGTCGGGGCTGAACACGTCTGGTTGCCTTGAATTTTCAAGTTGAATCAAATGAACTATATCCAGTTATTTTAACTTACATTACATTTACTCATTTAGCAGACACTTATTCAAAATGACATGAGGATAAAAGAAGCACTTCAAATGATCAAAGAGTAGCAGTATTTAAATGTCTTACAGGTGGTTTGTAAAGCCCACTCACCTGTGTGGAGTGCACTCAGAATTGCACAGTGTTTTCCAAGAAGTATCGGGTGCTTATAAGAAGGTGTCTGGTGCACATGGAAAGGAAAAGAGTGTGTCACCTACTGGAGGTTACGTTATATTAACCAGACTTAAAACAGCTTGCGAGAATTATTTATTCAAATGTTAATTTATATGTTACAATTGTTTAAACTGTACATTTAATTTTACATCAGAACAGTCAGGTGTCATCAGTGGATAAAATTTACCCATGCACATTACTGTTTTGAAACTGAAAAAAAAAAGGCTTTTGTCACTGCATCATGACACCGTTTTTACAAAGTCATGAAGTTATTATTTTTATATAGAGGCGACCAGTGCACAACACTCACCCCTGATATCAACTAACCATCACACTCAGATTCACTCAAGCCCTTTAGTGCTTCTAATAACTGTGTGACATCTACAAATCATTTCTTTTGATCCATTGTGACTAAAATTGATTACTCAGTGTCTCAGTGGGTGAAAGAAACCCCATATAGAAAAAAATCTATGGTCGCTGAGGGATCTCAAATACGCTTCAAGTGAAGAAAACACATGCAAATAGAAAACCACTATCAAATTGAGAAAACATCTCCATCAGTTTGACAGCACACACACACACAGATTCTCACAACACTTGTAGAGGGACCCCAAAGGGGACGAACCTAACTTCCCAGTTTACTGTTTAAAGTTGGCAGAGTTGCCGGAGATCTAGGTGGTGAGTTTTTTTGTTTATTTAAATGTCATTATTAATGCCTGATCATATGGGTCCTTGTTGTTTTTATATTTTTAGTTCTGTGAGTAACTCTTGCTAACATGGCATTAAAATGTTTTGTTTCATGTCAAATGTGAAATTTGTCAGATTATTAGGACTACAAATTAACAAACAAGGAACCATACAACCAGGATGTTAAAATAAACAAACAAACAAACAAACAAACAAACAAACAAACAAACAACTACAACAAAAAAACTTCAGAGCTCTGACAAGATCACTGACTTTAAACAGTAAGCAGCCAAGTTCATCACTTTTTGGGGTCTCCTGACACGTTTGTGTTGTGGTCTGCGTTATTTGCAGTCTGTTTCTGTATTTGCATATGGTGCAAAAATTTCCGTGAATGTGTGTTGTCAAAATGATGCTTTTTTTGCTTGTTATCTTAACTTGCAACATGTTTGAGCTCTCTCAGCAACGGTAGAAAACAGTACCAAAAAAAAGAACCAAAAAGACTGTTGAACCACAAAGTAAGCAATATAAAATGCTAAAACGTAAGCATCATGAATATGTTTGGGAAAAAAGGCACTATATAGGTAAATTTGACCTGCATGGTGGTTATAGGCAAATGCTTCATTTTTAAATTAGGATTATCTAAGCAATTTTTTAACAACAGGGGATTGTAAATAGCACAATTAAAGCATAAGTAGTATGTACATTTGAAAAACAACTGTGGGAAATTTGATATCGTGGCAGTTCTGTTGTTAAACTTGTTTACTTATTTGAAAATGTTAAATTAATTTAAAGCCATATGTTGTCTTGACTTATTGATCCAATCATTTTAACAGTGATGCCTCTTGACTTGCTGAGTCTACATTATCTGTAATATTCGTGCACATCTGTTCAGCTTGTTTCTCTTGGCTCAGTTGATTAATAGCGTGTGCTGGTATTATAGGAGGACGGACGCTGTGTGGTGTGTGGGAGGACAGTGCACTTTACGCTCTTCATAAATATCTGGATCCCTACAGCCTGCAGAATTGAATTCCTGCGGAGTCTGTAAATTGTATGTCCAAGTTCATAAGTGTGTGAGTTTATAAGCTGGTGGACATCAGAGCATCTTTATTTGCTCTCAAGAAGCAGCATTAAATCTGATGTCAACATGTGTCAGCTTGGATTTCTGAGCAGTGTGGATGCTAAATGAAACTTTTATAACAAAGATGTCTGTTGTTTTATTGTTGGATTATTAGTGCAAGTAAATTATTTTCAATGTTCACTTTTTTATTCATGTTTTTTCTCTCATACGCACAAAGGCCCTACTGGTTGTGGAGTTTGGTGTTATTGTGATTTGTTAAAGACAGACAGACAGATAAAAAGTTAATGAAAATCAATCAATGGATAGATTTCTCTAACAAGTTTTCACTACAGCTCTACACTGTAAAAAAAAAAAAAGACCATAATGGTAAATAACTGTAAACATTTTACAGTAAAAATCTTAAACCTGGTTAACAGTTCATTTTCTTACTACGGTTAATAACTGTAAATTGACTTTCCCAGAATTCCCTGCATGACATGATTCCCTTTATGTCATTTTGTTGACAAATGGTTATTTTTAGTTTTTTGCTCATTACTTTAATTTTATGACCGTTACCATGTGTCACGGTCGGCTCACTCACAAAGGCACAGGAATATCAAAAACACGTAGATTTATTTACAAGACACTCACTTGAGACACTGGAACACAGACAATACAATACCGGACAAAGGAGGAACTAAACTAAGGGGTACAGACACCTGACATTACCCCCCCTTTGAAGGCGCGTCCTCGTGCCTTCAACATAATATAAGGGAGGGTGGGAGGGGAGGGGCCAGGGAGGAGTTTCAGGAGGGAGGAACCAGGAAGGGGGCTGGAGCAGGAAGACCCAGGACACAGCCAGAAGGACGGCCCAGGGCGGAGTCGAGGAAGGGAGGGGCCATGGAGGAGGAGTGGCTTCCGACTCCAGGGGGCCGACTGAGGGAGACGCTGCTGATGGCGGTGGAGCCCAAGGAGGAGACGGAGAGCCGTAGGGTGAAGGTGACGTCGAGGTCCCAGAGGGCCGGGGTGAAGCAGACGGCTCACTCGAGCGAGGCGACGGCGGGGGTCCGGAAGCCCGCGGCGGAGCCAGAGCGACAGAGGACCAAGGCGTAGCTGGAGGGAAGGAGGAGCTCAACACAGCTGGCAGGACGGAGCGATGAGGCGCAGCCAGAGGAGTAGAGTCCAGAGGTGTAGGAAGGGCGACGACTGACCAAGGCGGAGCCGGAGGGACGAGGGAGCCTGGCGGAGCTGGTGGACTGACGGTCCACGGCGGAGATGAGGGAGGAGTGAGCCAACGCGGAGCCCAAGGGTCGAAGGGCCGAGGTGGAGTCCGTAGCTTGGAGGCTGGAGGAGCTGACACTGGGTGACACCCTCCAGAGGGCGATGCTGGCAGACAGCATCTCAAAGCGAGCTCCACCTCTGGAGCCTGAGGGCGAGCTGGGGGGTTGGCTGACTGCAGCAGCGCTGGAGCTGGTTGACTGTCTGCAGTCATTGGTGTGAGTAGAGGTGGAGAGGGTGGGAAGTCACTCACGACTCTGGAGCTTGGGGCAGGAACTAAAAAAACTGAATGGAAACAGCTGACGCGGAGATACATCTTTGCTGTATGGAAACAGCGGAAGGGGCTTGACTTTGCTCCAGAAGTCAGTGAGCAACTTCCCAGTGTCCAGCGGTAGCTCATCTGCAGAGGGGGGGTGGGCGGGACTCTCGCATGATCCGCCGAGGTCCGCCAGGACTCCCCCTTTCGGCGATGTTGCCGGCTCACGCACCTGGTCAGACGGTCTGTTGAGCTCCTCCTCCGTGGTGTAACTCCGCTCTGTCACTCTAGATGGCCATGACATGCACCGCGGGTGGCTCTCCATCTGCGGTGGGCTCTGGCGCTCCCTGCAGGTGGGTGGTGTTTGGCTGGTCACTGGGTCGGGAGTGGCGCTGGCGAGCTCTTCCTCCACACAGACGGAGAATGTTGCTCCATTCCTCGCCAGTGTCCACTCCACATAAGCGGCGATATTGCCCGGAGGACCATCTTCGGACCACCATGCTCTGCAAGCGGTGTTAGAGCTGGTGTTGCAGAACACGCAGAGCACGTCGTCCGGATAGCTGGTGATATTCGCTACAAACAAGTACCGTCTTGTATGGTCCTCGAGGCTGCTTTCCCCCTGCTCCAGTAGTTTTTTCATCATAAATTTTACTAATTTTTTTAAACACTGTAGTCCTAAATGTTTGATGAGTTATTGTCTTGTGAGGGGTCCACCATCTTGGTTTTGTGATGGGGACCAACATTTGGTGCTAAGCTCCTGTTTTCACTATATTTTGCTCATAATTATGACTTTTGCTGATTTGTTTATAACTTATTGTGTCTCCTTTTCTTTCTATATATGTTTTGTATACCTTAGACGGTGCGCACCATACGCAGGCGCCGATGTTACCCTCCGACCTGGAAGCGCTGGGTGTTTTTCCTGTTCCCGGGCACCACCATCGCCACATCAGCAGTGGCTTTATACGCATTCGTGGAGACGGAGGAGAACTACTTCTACATCCACAGCATCTGGCACATGCTGATCGCCGGCAGTGTTGGCTTCCTCCTACCGCCCCGCGCCAAACCAGACGTCAAAGTAAGTCCCCTGAAGCGGCGGCGCGGCTGTGGGTACCAGCTCTGTGTCAACGAGCATGAGGAGATGGGACTGGTGGATCCCGCCATCATCACCATCAACAGCATCTGCACCAGCTGATGACCCTTGCGCCCACTCAGACTTTTACCTGCCTTTCCTCTCCTTCCTTTGGAATACAAAAACACGGAAAACAAAGCCAGAGAACTTACTGATGCACTGTAAATAACTTTTGAGCAACACATGCTCGCAGACACACACACTTGCAAATACATTGCCGGTTGAAAGTTTGGAATTTTTATTTTTTTCATGTTTTTTTTAAAAAGAAGCATATTGTGCTCAGCAAGGAAGAATTGTAAAATTACAATTTCAAATAACTGTTTTCTTAATGAATGTGTCTTAAAATGAAGTGTATTCCTGTGATTTAAAGATTTATTTACTCCAGTTTTCAGTGTCAATTGATTTCTATTTTATTTGAAATTATAATAATTTGGTGATTTGCTGGTCTGTTATGAAAATGTGACATTTTAGGATTCTTTGATGAAAAGAAAGTTCAAAATAACAACATTTATTTGATGACATTTATTAAATAAATACAGTATCTCTCTCTCTCTATCTCTCTTTTTGAATGATACTGTACCACTGTTTTCACTAAAACTTGAAGCAGCTCAGCAGTTTTGAACACTGAAAATAATAATAAATTTGTCTTCAGGAGCAGATCATCATGTTAGAATGATTTCTGAAAAATTATATATCACACTGAAGACTTGGCTTTAAAATTCAGCTTTAATTCGCATGAATAAATGAAACCACATTCAACAAGACAGCAGTTATTGTAATAATATTTCATAGTTTTTACTAATTTGTTTAAATAAATGCAACCTGGGTGAGCGGAACAGGCTTTTTCGCAGAACAGGCTTCTTTTAAAAACATTTTAAAAATCATATCGATCCCACACTTTTGACTGGTTGTGTAGGTACAGTACAAGTTTTTTGTCATAACATGGTTATTTGGATTACTATTATTGTTAATATGGTTTGCATTGTTTGTATCTGGGAATGGTTTGTGTCAGCGCAGCGATGCACTGTTATTAGTGCATTATTTAAAGCATCTGAGCTGATTTTGCTGCTGCTACTTGACAGTGACTGTAAAATTAAGAAACGTGTCATGTAATTTATTCATTGTTTTTCTGGCACTCAAACGACCAAATGTTTTATTGTGTTTAGAGGATGCAAAGGAAGAACATTTTGTGGATATATCAAGGGCACTGCTTAGTTTTTATTTTTGTTTGTTTTTTTTTACTTTTATTTCTAAACATCATTTGCACTGAGACACAAAAAATGTGATACTGTACATTTTTTTTAAATATAAGTATAGTTATGAACCAGTCACGATGTGTACATGTACATGTATAGTATAGTTGTTTTCAGTGGAATGTCTGATTGTACTTTGGATTGCATTGTATTGCCTTTGCAGCATAATTGATTGTCGATTTATAGAGGGATTAGGAAAGTTTCCATTGCCAAGACCAGGTTTTAATACGAAACCTCAGATAAATAACCTCATATTTCCTGTTGTATTTACCTAGTGAGGGTCAGAGGGAGACATTTTAAAGCAAAGCAAATGAAAAAGCAAATAAACGTTTTATTTTTTCGGTATCAAATTTGATTATTTGAACAATGTGTTGTTTTTTTCTTTCTTGAAACCATGTTAAAAACAAAAACCTTTTTTTAGACTTTAGTTAAAATTACCGAACTAACATTTAGTTGCATAGCTGTTGTTTTAACAAGTGCTTAACATCTGCATTGCATCGAGTAAACCAAATGCTGGCACCAAGAAACAGGTATTTCAGCCCAGGAAGTACAAACTATGTCCCTTCCTGTGATTTTTGAGTTTTCCTTCAGCAATTGTATTGTAATGCCCCCCACAAATATTCAGTTGGGTTGAGGTCAGGGGTAACACTACTTAAAGAAGATGTTCATAAGACTGTCATGACAATGACACACAATTTGACATAAACAAATACATCATAACCTGTCTTGACCTTACCAAGACAACATAACTTGTCATAAATATGTCATAAACATGATTGTCATGGCCATTATAATTGTGTCAGAATTATTTTTCTCATCACTTTTGTAATTAAAATTTCTCAGTCAGTGTCTTTTAATATTAAATGGCATTTAATTAAATTTTAATTACAAATTAAATTTGTACCACTGTAGTTGAGGTCAAGAATATCAGATCAAAATATCAGTGACGCTATTATAAAATTCATGACACAATTACAATGGCCATGACAATCATGTTTATGGCAGATTTATGACAAGTTATGTTCTCTTGATAATGTCAAACAAACAAACAATATCACCTTTTTGAGATAACTGAGTGAATGAAACTTAATGACAGTAAGCATAAGCATGCATACAATCTCATTCATATTCATGGAACGTGTCATGTCATAATTGTAAAGGTTTCATGACAATCTTATGAACAGCCCTTCAAGTAAAATGTTACCCAGGGGATTGAGCCCATCCATTACCTCAATCTCTTTTGCCTAAACCTATGTTGCTCCTTGTAGTTTTTCTCCATTGTCTTGTTGAAACAAATTTTAGGGGCATTTCCTCTTCAGAATAGGGGAACATAATAATTCCATAATCTCATAATCTCTGATCCATGATACATGCTAAACAATAATTAGGTACAATGCCACAGTACGAGAATCATCCCTATCCCGTGACTTTATATACCACAATGCTTCAGAGTCTTCACAGTGAACTAAGGCCTTAAATCTGTATTTTTCAATTTTTCCATCAAACTACTTCAAAATGCTGGGTTCCACACAATTCTTTCATGTTGTCCCAACACAAAACAATTAATTAACTAAATTGTTTTCACAAATTTAAGTGGATTGAACATAAAACAATTAAGTTGTCCCAAAAAAACTCAAGAATTGTGATGTTTCAGCTCATTTTAAATAAGGAGTTTGAACAAGCAGCAAAAAACATTTTTATGAATGTGTTATTGCCGTGGACTTTTACTAACACCAAACTTTTATACTGAAGACAACTGATTTTCTGTAATAACCTATACATTTTTAATCAGTTAAACCATGCCCTCCCACATTCAGTACACAAACAAACCCCATCCTCAGCAGTTTGTGCTGATATTCATCTTTTTGTCAATGCGCACTCATTTTTTTTCCTCACAAAACACATTCGCTAAGGCTCAGTCACGTGTCGGAGCAATCTTTTGCAATTTTTCTCGTCAGAATGGGAATGGATGAGAGATGTCACGCTGAGATTGGCTGCGCTTTCTAGATGGCGAGAAGGTAAACGAGTTAAGCTAATGAAAGCCATTTATTTCACTCCTTTAAAATCATTTTCAATTCACAAAATGTCCTTTAACTGTGCCACAATTTGCTGTGCAATTAGGACACGATATTAAAATCATGATCAGATCCACGTGCCTTCAGTAAATGTCTGGGAATCTGTGCTGCTGAGGAAGTGTCTCAGCAGGAGGCTGGACTGACAGCACAAACGTAATGCGCTTTAATTAAGATATGCATATGCATTTGTTTGGAGCCACTGAGAGACGAGTGACAGCACATGAATTATAACAGGCTGATGAATAAGCAACACTTAAGCCTGACAGCCACTGACACATAGAAGTATAGCGGATGAACAGAAAACAAGACTAGCAATTGTGCAAAAACAGGAAAGCATTTTAATTCAGGAAAATCAGTACATTTAGAGTTCATTTTGCACCAGTAAAAACAGGAAAACCAAAAGTACTATATGTAAAATAATTTACAATGTTAATGAAGTCCTGCACAGTGGCATCAGTGCATTTTATAGTATGCATACAGAGAAGTCTTATTTTTGTTAATTCTTTCCCTTGTGCATTGTTATTTCAGTATTAGTCTCATTTCATTGCCACTTTTTATTGGCCAAAGGACCATCTGTCTGACAAAGCAACCAATCACAGTTTTCCACGCGAACACGGGGAGAACATGCAAACTCCACACAGAAATGCTAACTGATCCAGCCGAGGCTCGAACCAATGATCGTCTTGCTGTGAGGCCACAGCGCTACCCACTGCGCCACCGTGCTGCCTTACATCAGACAAATTTATAGAAAATTACCATCTCATATGTTTTCACACGATATTTGGATTCTAAAGCTAACCCCCCACAAATCATACACTTCTTACATCATTTCACATTAATCATTTAACATGATCCATAACTTTAGATGGAAGTAACCTTCACATACACATACACTACAGTCAAACATCATGGGGGAGGGGGGTGAATAAAAGTACACAAATCATCATGTGACACAAAACACACATGTAGACGTCTGTTGGTTATCAAACCAGCAGCAGTCCTTCACTCATTAAGGTTCAACAAATCCATTTACCTGTTTGCTTTTGTGTGCATGGCACAGATTCACAGGATTACACCAAAAAATCAATGCAAAGACATCTCAGGATGCCAAAAAAGCTGCTTCTTGGAAATAAGAGAACATTTAGGATATAAATTACTTTGGGTTAAAAAACAGACATTTACATTGTTTAAAATCTTTTTTAAAAGAAAGAATCTTAAAACACCAGTAAACAAAATTACACTCACATACAGGGCATTCCTAAACCTGAATGAGTGCAATGCTTTTAAAGTGCATAAGTATCATTTTTAACATGAAATGTCATTACTGTCCTTTTTTTTTGTTGCATTAGTATCCATCAGCGTGGACTTCAGTAGCAGGGGCTCCATAGGCTCCTACATGTTTTGCATTCAAGCGAAGCAGCAGAGACAGAAAGAGATTTGAACATTCACCCTCATCCTGCACCAGCCCATCTCCATCTGAAAGCATGTGGAAGGCAACTGAGCTGTTCGTGAAAAACATGCAACCAGATAGAAAAGCGGGAATCAGAGGACTACTCATAGTCTCAGGAGCAGAAAGGCCAAAGTCAACCAGGTTCCTCAAAATAACCACAGAATTAAGCAGAGCTGAAAGACCTCCAGTCAAAGCAACAAACTGCACCTCGTCATCTTCACTTTCATCTTCAATTATCTGTAGCACCAGAGGAAAACTGAAATAAGGCATCTGAGTGATGTCAGAGGTAAAGTCGTTAAGGATCACTCCGCTGCTTGGTAAGTATCGCCTGGATCCCCATGTGCTGTTGAGCGAGGTGGAGATTACAATGAAATTGCCATGACTATCAAGGGCTCCTACATGACTGCTTGTGGTATTTAGGGTGAATATCTCTCTGAGACTTGTGTTGAAGAATTCATTTGCCAAATTTAAGAGGGCATTATAAGAGGCAGAGGCATTAGCGAGATCTCCGTGGCTCGGAAAAGCAAGGTTTTGTTCTCGGACTTTATCTAATAAATTGGATATCATTCCACCTGTGAGCTGTGAGGGGGGTGAAAGAATGCTGTATTTCTCCTTTGCCATGATAAGGGGCTCATTGATTTCTCCGCTGCTGGCCTGAGTGGCAGCAAGGAAAGCCGTTCTCTCAGCTTCAGAAATGTCTTGAGCCAATTTTACGGCCAGCTTTTCTGGGAAATGGGAGCCATTTAGACTGACGCTCAGCAAAACTTCTGATAGATTCCCATTGGCGACACGCTCGCCCTGTGATTTCACACGGCCAGCTGTATCGCAGAACAGATCGCACAGTCCTGACTGGAGTATTTGGTCCTTGTGGGCTTCCAAAGCACTGGACAGAAGTGCATCGATAAGGAAACCTTCTTCAGCAAGTTTTGTAGCGCCATCAAAAAGTCGAGCCCATTCTAAATGCCCGTAGCTGGAGTGCAGCAGCCAAAGGCCTTGCAATAATGATGGAGCGCTGTATGTAGGCAGGCTCTGAAAGGTGTCACGTACCACTTTAAATGATCTTGTGGTGTGATTGTACAAAACTGCAGAAAACACTCCACCTTGAAGAAAAGGAAAGCATAAATGAATCATTCAACAGCCTCGAAAAGTAGTTCAAGCTTTTAGTAACCTTGTGAAAGGCAAATGCATCGCTAATTAGTTGTAGACATTAAAAACGAAACAGTATGCATTTGAGAGTGCTCAAATATTCATGTAATGTTTTTTTTTCTGTGTAATTTCTGCTATAACCTTTCATAAACATTATTTTACATCTAAAAGATGTCTTTAAAATTGCTTGTTTAAACCATTTGAAATTGACTTCGATAAAACGTGCTTGAATTTTGTTCACTTATACATTAAAACCACGAATTCCAGGAAATGACATTCATCAGAGATTTCTAAAAATCTATGATAAATCTCCAAATGATTATAACAGCAGAGTATTGTAGTTGAAACCAGCTCATTTGAGTTCAAATCAAGTTGAGCCCAAGGTGAGTTCAAAACAATCTGCCCTGCACATTGCATAAGCTATGATTCAAGGATCAAACAACAAAATCAATATGAAGATGTCTCTGAAAACAAACTGAGGCAAGAATTATTAGGTCCTGGTTGACATTCACACAGTCATATTTAAGACTGAACCTAAAGACAAAAAAAAAAAAAAAATCATTGCAAGTATAATGAAAATGTATAAGTTCATAAAAGAGCTTATACATTTGTAAAGAAGTAAAAACTGAAGTAAAAATGCTGTAGGCAAACAAAGATCTGCTATATTTCCAATGTTTGTATTGAATTTTACAGTCAATGTTGCAACTAGCAGGATATAAGCCAGGTATGCCTGAGCATCTGTCCTTTCTATTGTTGCATTATGTAACATCTTGTCCTGTTTTGGGTTTGTTTAGATGTTTTTGGTCTGTGTTGAATTCATATTTCAGTGGAATTCCAAAGTTGCTGTCTGGAAACAGACAGAGGTCCATCTTATCAGTGGTCTGGGTACACTTGTTTGATGCACACCAAGCTTTGGATGGCTGCGTTTACACTTACTCAAGTGAACCTCACTAACAGAGCAATCTCACCAGAGTTCGTTTTGATCAAACCAAACCAGCCAAATGTGAACAAACCAGAAGCCTTTAATGAGCTGGGTCCGGTTGCATGAAAGCCCTTAAGCTTAGACAATCCTTAGTTATAAAGTTAAGGAATCCCTCAGTAAAACTCAGCAGCGGACTGTGCATTTCACAACTAGGCCTTCAGTGTCATTTTACATGAATGAATCCACCTCTTAATACCATCATAATGACACCTCAGCAATAGAAACCATAAATATTACACAAAAATACAGTCCAACAGGGCATTGGCTCACAAACAAGCCTAACTCGTGTCTACCATGGCCAGAGGAAAAGCCTGGTTAATACAGCATGACACAGGAAACATAAGACACTGTTACGTAAACGTAAACTTGGCTTTATGTCTTGCAAATACCACCAGAATTCAATGCAGACAATGATTAAACAAGTCAAATTTTATAAATTAACCTACCATACTCAAGTGTTTGTTTATCTTCACGATAAGTCTTTCACAATGCTGCTGAAATGTGTCATTCAGTAGGCTAACACTAAGTTACTACTTTTTTTTACATTTAAACTTGGCGGTTGTTTTTTCCAGAATACACTAATAATCTACAATAATAATACTGCATGAAAAAAATTATTTACAGTGATACTGGTTGCTAGATCTGACCATCCAATCAAAGGACTAGAACATGCTGACGTTGTCGTTTGCCTGGTAGATGGCCCTGGTGTAGCCACAGACACAGACACCTGTGCTTGCTGATTCTGAAGGCCTCAGGGCAGATTTCTTTGAATCTGGCAACGCAACTGCTGAAATATGATTGGTTAAAAGCTCTAATATAAACATACATGTACACCACCTCAAGCAGCACAACCAAGATAAATGCTATGAAATGAAGAGAACAGACTATAGGAAGTAATTTAATAAACATTTTTGGAAAATATAAAATGAATGATTCTGATGTTTGGTCTGCACTTGGGCAAGAAGAAAAGGCTTTACAACCACTGGTAAAACTTGCGTTGCAAGAATAAAACCTAAGGGTCAACTTAAGGAACACAAGGCTGACATTAAGTATCCCCTGTTAATTATCCAAGTATTCCCTTAAGCATAGCTACAAAGTCCTTAGAAACCATTTTACTCTAATACATTTAAGGCAGTGGTTCTCAATCCTGGTCCTTGTGACCCCCTGCTCTGCACATTTAGCATGTTTCTCATGTTTAACACATCTGATATAGATCAACAGCTTGTTAGAAGAGAGCTCCATGAAGGAACTTTATTCCCACTGAAATGTTTCCTACAGAGTGTTCATTGCTCTTGACCCCTTGCACATGGGGAAATGGATGAACTTGAAGTTGACTTCATTTAAAAACAAATATTTGCAGTATATTATTATAATTTTTTTTGTATGTGTATTCATCAAAAAAATTGTCTCACATTCTATGTTGAGTTTGGTTTAAGCTTTTGTCGTGTCGTTGTTTGTAGCAAAATATATGAATACAACTGTGGTTTTCGTAAAGGTTGGCTTGGAGGTTCATTACATTCTGTTAAGATGCTGTAACTAGGGATGGGGAGTCGATTTCCTCGACTCTTAATGGACCTAGTACCGGAATCGACTCCAGGACAGGAATCGACTCCCAGAGTCGAGTCTGTTTTTTCAAACCCTCCTGAATGAAGTGGATATATCCTACTGTTATAATGCTCATTCTCGAGCACGATAAACACCCAAGGCGCCCCCTTTGAATGCGTGCTCACACGTTTTACGCTTTTGCTTTTGAATTTCGCGACCACGAGTACTCTAGGCTATTATATAGTGCTTTGAAGTTTGCTTTCACTTTCACTTTCCTATAAAACACACCTTTTTGCAATTTGGTTTTAAAGATGATCTGCCTGCGATGTCATGTTTGCTCTGTTATAAATTAAATATAGCATATGTGCGTTATTGGTTGCTGCTATGCTCAAGTAAAATTTTAAACTTATGCCTATTTCACAAATAAATAAATTAAAAATACTAATCATAATGACAAAAGTAGCCAAGATTTATTTATTGACAAAATCTGACAATACACATTTTTTGTTTTGTTTTGTTTTTTGGCCTTGGACGCACTTTTACCTCTAATATTTAAGCTATTCTTCTTGTTTTATTTGTAGATAACTACAAATTACAGACATTAAATTTAAGATACAATTTTTAACAAACGAAATTCATTCCAAAAAGAGGATTTTTAAATAAAAATAAGTGTTCAAAAACAGGTCTGACTCACTCCTTTTCTTCCGGCATATGCCGTCCCATTAACACACCCTTATTTAATTACAATGAACAAATTGCACAAAACAAAGAGTGATATTTAAAAGTAAAGTAATAGGCTATTTAAAAGTAGCCTACACTTAAAAAAAAACACATTTACGAGAGCGAGAGCAATATGATATGTTTTGAGCCACAGTCTGTCACGCTGCTTTTATTTATTATTTTAGGTTTGTTATGAATTATTTAAGCTAAACATTTCATGCAGGGGGTTTAATATTTAATTGGTCATTAAATCAAATTGAAAATCTAGCTATTTTGTTTATTGATCGGTTGGAGCGTCTGTTGCCGTCCACTACTCCAGATTATTTCGTTCACTCTGTATTCAAGTATCAAACTATATTAAGAAGATATTTAGGCTATTTTATGATTTTTATTTAAACGTTGTTTGGACTCAATCGAGGTGTTTTTTTATTTGTTTATGAACTGCTACACATCTTTTCATTAAATGTTTTGATAATAAATTGATGTTTTAACTTTCTGTCTCCAAGATTGCATTGTCATTTTCTAAATTATCTAAACTAGACAATTAAAATATGCTGTAAAAAAGTGTAGGCTGATAACTATTTTATTTTGACTGCAGATGATTTAAACTGCTGATTTTGTCTGACCAGAGAAATGCATGTATAAAGCGTGATATGATTCAGCATATTTAATCCTTGCGCTATTTTAAGTGAATGTAAATTGAGTCAAGAATCGGAGTCGACTCCAAAAAACCCGGAACCGAAGACCCCTAGCTGTAACCATAGCAACCGCAGCACTCATTGCCATATGTTGCCACTAACTACAGTGAAACGCATACTATTTGCATACAAGATACTAAGGTAAGAGTGACAGTTAATAAATTTGTTGCAGTGCTCTTAATAAAATCCCTAGCCTTGTTGATGTTTCCCCCTCAGAGGCAACCCATTCAGATTACACCATTTTTTCTTGATTTCTTGAAGTAGGGTGTCGTGGGTATTCGTAAAGGGCAAATGGGTCGGGACACAAGATTCAATTCTTTCTTCATGCGTAGTGTGCCATAGTGCATAACAACCAATGCCATTTCTGTGATACTTCACGACATCACCGCAAAAAAGTCTATCATTTTTACTTTTTTCCCCCTATTGTCTACAACAAGTTCTGTCTCTGACACTGACCAATAGTAGCACATAATCTCTTCTTTACACAGATTTTAAAATGTCAAAATGAAAGAAAGATGACTGCTTCCATGAAATGGTAAAAAATGTATATATAAATGTATAATTTAGGTGGATCTTGATGATAGAATGCTTTGTGTGGATGTCACGAAATCTCAAAACAACATGGTGTCTAGCATAGAATCTAGCATAGCACACATGACACGTCAAGATTTTGTCTAGTTAATATCGCAAAATTTGACACAGTGACTGTCTGAAAATAAAAATTGTGTAATCTGAATGGGGCTTAAGTCAAATTATTTAAGGACTTTCATAAAACCGAGCCTTGCTACAACAATGTATGGACTTCTTTCTGTGACTAAGCTTTTCAACCTTGACAGCACTGAAAAAAAAAAAAAGTATTTGTAGAAAAGTGAAATGATGGACACTAAAAATCACAAACCTAATCCAGCGGTGTGCGGATGAACAACTCCTAGGCAGAGTAAAGCAGCAATCCCTGCATCTATCACATTCCCACTCTCCGCAAGAAGATCCTTACCAATACTGGAGCAGATTGCTATAAAAAATAAAAAAATCGCACAACATCACAATAAGTTTTGCTACATGTTTGTCATATTACACATTTATTTTTATATACAGTTGAACTCAAAATTATTATCCTTTTTGTGACATTTTTTTGAAAGTAATGTTTAACAGATCAAAACAATTTTCACAATATTTCCTACAATATTTTTTTTTCTTCAGGAGAAAGTATTATTGATTTTAGTATTTTTAAAAACAATTTTAGGGTAAAAAATATTTTGGATTGTCTACAGAACAAACCACTGTTGTCCAGTAACTTGCCTAATTTGCCTAGTTAACATAATAATCTAGTTTGTTTTTTTATTGCACTTTAAGCTGAATACTAGTATCTCACAAAATAACTAGTAAAGTAATATGCACTGTCACCATGGTGAAGACAAAATAAATTAGTTATTAGAAATTAGTCAAATTATTATGTTTAAAAATGTCTTCTCTCTGTTAAGCAACACTTGTAAAATATCTTTTAAAGAATTACAATTTCAGAGGGGGGCTACTAATTTTGACTTCAACTGTATATTAATGTAAGGAGTCATGCCTGAATCTGTGATGATTGCAGCATGATGGTACAGAGGTTGACTGTGCTGATGAGTATGATTCTCATGATCATCTTCGTCTTTTTGCTCGTGGTCATCATCATCATCTTCCTCATGATGGTGGTGTTGGTGATGTTCTGTATCTTCAGAAGTCTTGAGTGTCCTGTTAGCCTCCTGAAGATGTGACAGGTCCTGACACTCAACTCCAGGACAATAGCAGTTCCACTCATAGACCAGAAATCCAAAAACAATTCCCAGAAAAATCACAGCCACCATGGCCCTGATGCAGATGCCATTTCTCATTCTGTCACCTTGCTGATTGATGACGGGCCTGTATTGTGTAAGAACATTAAGAATTTGAAGGGATGAGTAGGGATGGAATTCACAAAGCACATGCAGATTTTGCTTTCTGTGATGTTGTTCTGGATGTGTCTGAGTATGTCAGTGGTCGGTTCATCACTTTGATCTGCTGGCTGATAGATGGAATATATTGCACAGTTGGAAACTGAACAGTACACGCAAAAATTAAGATCCTGTTATTAAGATAAGATTAAATGAGGAAAAGTTGATAAATTCCTCTGACAAAGATTTTGTATATTTTTGGTAATAATGCGTGAGTCTATGTTATGATACATTAGCTGTCAAAATGTTGAATTATTATTATTGTAAAATATTTCAGTTAAAGTAACAATTTTGTTTATTTGAATGTTTAAAAATAAAAACTATAATACTATAAAATAAATATAAATTTATATATATATTGTAATTACACTGTTGACCATTTCTTAAACCTTAACCCACTCTTAAGCCTACCCATACCATCAAACCTTTCCCTAATCCCACCTCAAGAGCACCAGAAGGGTTCTGCAATTCATTATGAACACTGTTAGTACATTGTATTTATATTTTTGATGTAAGCACATAGTATTATCAGAAATAATTATATTTTAAAATAAGATATAGAATAATGGCCAGCAGTATACATTCATAAAGTTTGCCCAATTTTTGGAAAAAGACTAATATGATATTTTTGACTGATTCAGTCAAAGCTATTTTGTTCTTGATTTGAAGGTCAAGATTTTAACACTTCATTTTTGACGTAATTGCAGATAATTTCTTGAACTTTAGATAAACTTGCTTCTTTCTCACACACAGTATAAAGTATTGAGACTTTTAACATTTAAGCTATTACTGTACGCCACATACTGATAGCGACGCGACGCGGCAACACTTGAAAGATCGCATTACAGTCAACCGCTCTGTCAGTGCAGGTGTTTTGTCGCGTCGTGTGTTTAGCAGGTTAGATTGTTCAACTGTTGTCCAACTATCATAACTATAAGCAGCCCAGACATAACAGAACAATAGATCGCTTCACACATTAAAACAGGCTCATTTGAAATATTATTGTGTGACAGACGGCAAGCAAATGTTACTTTCATATTGTAACTTACGAATGGAAATCTATGGTAATTTCTTCATCGTCCTCTTCTTCGGTATAATCGTCCCCGTTTTCCTCTTTCACTTCGCTCGCAAGTACTTTATATTTAACAGTGCTTTGCACCATTTTGCCCGTGTGCATTTTGGCATTTAACGTAAAGCATTGAATCCAGTAACGTGCACTCTCCTACTGTGGGCTACTTCCTGTTTGTCCTGATAGTCAGGTAAAACTACACAAACCTGCTGATGGGCGGACGCACGGCAACAGCGACTGTGCTTCAAGATATTTGCTCCTTTTTTAAGGCTATAAACTATATATATATA
>CAIGQV010019084.1:796221-817027 GCA_903798115.1 Danio jaintianensis
TATATACACATGTATATATACATATATACATATATATACATATATACATAAATATATAAAATATATGTACATTCATTCATTCATTTATTTTCTTTTCGGCTTAGTCCCTTTGTTAATCTGGGGTCGCCACAGCGGAATGAACAGCCAACTTATCCAGCATATGTTTTACGCAGCGGATGCCCTTCCAGCTGCAACCCATCACTGGGAAACATCCATGCACACTCATTCACACACATACACTACGGACAATAGCCTACCCAATTCACCTATACCACATGTCTTTGGACTTGTGGGGGAAACCGGACCACCCGGAGGAAACCCACACCAACACGGGGAGAACATGCAAACTCCACACAGAAACGCCAACTGACCCACCCGAGGCTCGAACCAGCAACCTTCTTGCTGTGAGGCGAATGTGCTACCCACTGCACCACCGTGCAGCCCCTATATATAATTTATACAATTGCAAATGATAAACATTTACATTTTAAATGTCAAGCCACATCTGCAATATAATTCATGTTAAATAATAGTTATATGAATTGCTTAGTAGACAAAGTTTAGAGCCTATGTTGTGAAAGAAACATAAGAGCCTTGATTTAATTTTTAAATTACGTTTAGAAAATACAACTTTCCTTTGATCTAATTTTCCTAGATATAGTGCCTGCAAATATATATTATACTGTACAGGTGCAATAATATTTCATGGTCATTCTGCATACTAGAAATAAATGACACATACTATTCAGGCTGACATGTTTTTATTGCATGTAACAATAAGTTATCAATTTAGATTTTGTTTTTTAATTATTAAAATAACAGCTGGTAAATGTGTACTACCTTGTGACTATAGACTCTATTAATAGACTCTTTTAATATGTCATCAAAAGATTATTGTTCTAAATATTATGACAAGACTATTGTTATTGCCAGAAAACTAGTGCTGACAAAAAAACCAACTGTGTTGTCGCCTTATGTCAGCTCGTGTCTGGTCCTGTCTCAACACCAAACGGACAGCAGCCCACTGAAAGGAAACTGTGTGTTCTGCGCCTGCATGAGAGGATGTGTCTTTGCACACACAGTGGGCAGTACTCTGTTTTCTCATTCCACAAAGGGAAACTATAGGGAAAATATAGTTTAAAGCATAGTTTAGTGCCATAATCACAGTAATTGTCACACCACAGAGGGATTCACTCATGCAAATATGTCTGATAATCTAATAATCCATTTCGGTTACAAATATATGAGAAATGTAGCGAAATAACAGCCGCCTTATTTGTGTTCATTTTTTACTTTAATAGTATACTTGGGTATGTTCTTGCACTCTAATTCCATGCTGAATAACCAGTCAGAGTGCTCTCTCCAGTCGATGGCCAACATCAATGAGACCATGTGAGGCAATTACACAGTTTCATCAGCGATAGCTTTTTGTCGCTGGCTTGGTTTGTCCTGGCCTTTAGGCTTCAACAAATTACATTTTAATGGGTTACTTCTGTTACTCATGGTAAAAATGTATGACACAAATTTTTTTTTTTTAGGTTTTAAAAAAAATAATTAAACTGAATTTATTCTTTCAGGAAAAAAAGGTAAATTACACTTCTATTTGATTTTGTCACATACATTAATACACACAATATATTTGTCTTTTTCAGCTGAAGATAGTGTTAGCTATAGAAAGGCATGTGCGTGTTTCTAAGGTCACATGATCTACTTGAAACGGCACAAGACTGTGGATGTGTTTTTGTGTCTGTGTCCACACAGAGGCTGAAGGTGAAGCAGCGGCTCTTCTCTCTGCTGATTCTCAATGTTCCAGTGACCTGGAAGCTGAGAGCATAAGCCTCAATATCCCTTTCAAAGTAGCCTGTGACTCCAAATCTCCATCTTCAAGGGAATCACGATGCACAGCATCCCATCTTATTTACTTTCTGACATTTACTGGAAGGTTTTCAAACATGCAGAATGTAATTGAATATAAAATTCCTGCAGAGCTGGCAAGGACCACTGTCACATGGAGATGCAGCAAGAGGTTGAGAATACCAGCTGGCTTAAATGTCACTCATGTGGCTATGACTTTATTTGTTTATACCCTCTGTTCTCAGGGTATCGCTCTCCCCCTCTATTCCAGTATTCAAATACACTTCTATACAAACCCTGAATGTCAGAACATTAGAAGAATGCAAAAGAAAAGAAGTTTCCATGGAGTATGATCTCTTTGATCAGTTTTATCAGTTTGAGTAGACTTTGAAGCCAGGCGAATCGTAAGATATATTGTCTGCCACTGGTTCCTTTGTGGGGATTTTGTCTCTTTTTGTTTTGTCTAGTGCTTTCTTTTTATGTCATTATTATCCCTGTGGAGTGGGTTAAGAAGATCTGCATTTTATACTTTAGACTATTTATAATGAAAAACTAAAAAGTGGTTCTGAAGAGGCAGCGAAGGCAAAAAAGTGACAAATAATTCAATCAAAAGTTTCATCCTAATTTTATTTGAATGTTGTAAGCATATAGTTTGCACATGATTTTTAATATAATAATTACAATAGAAAGCAGATGTGTTTTTATTCAGGAGACACTCTCAGAATACATTAATGAAAAACCCTTTATTTACTATATATTCTATGTCAGTAAACAGTGACTTTAAGGTGTAAAAATGTAGGATTAATATACACTGATGTGAATTACATTATGATCAGTCACCTTAGCCAGTAGCCAGCAGCCACAAGCAAGGCATTGATTTACTGAGGTGGCAATAGGTCTTCTGCAACCCATGCCTGTTATAAATATTTGCCTAAGCCTACATTTTTTTCAAAACATAAAACAAGGTTTCTGCTGGTACATTTTGTTGCATGTTTCAGATGACAAATCCACTAGAGGGAGCTGTGCACATATATATATATATATATATATATATATATATATTTGCTTTTTTTTTTATTTGCAGAAATTTTTTTTTTGCAGTTTTACAAAAAGTAGGCTGGTGCATGTGTTTACAGTGATCCATAATGTCTAATCAGGTTCGCAGCAGGCTCCTGGGGAATATGACATCGGTAGCCGCTTTCACCCCGGCACGGCCAGCTGTTTTGGGCACGTTTCGGAGAAGCCCATGTCTTCCTGCTGCTTCTCACGAGATCGCCCATTGACAGTGATTTTTTCCCTGCCTGAGGCCCCCTCGGCATGGATGCGCTGGCTCACAGCTGGCCCCTGAGCTTGCGCAACTTGTGTTTTCCCAGTAAGCCTGCTCGCACAGACCCTGTGCAAGGTCAGGGAGGCGAGGAGTGGTCTTGCTGTTGCGCCTCCGCGGCTCAACCGGACCCAAGTTTCCGAACTCTCACCCCTCGCGACGGCCCTCCTTGACGAAAGTTCTCCTTCTTCCTTTGGGATGGGGCACCCTTGGCACCTGCACTGGTCTCTGGAACCTTCATGGGTGGTTTCTAGATGCAGCGCGGAAGACTTGGTGACCTATGGTGTGGTGGTTAACACTATCATTCAGGCTAGAGCACCCTCTACGAGACATGCCTATGCCCTGCAGTGGAGTCTATACGCTGTGTGGTGTGCTTCTCTCCGAGAAGAACCCCGGACATGCCAGATCAGTGTGATGATTTCAGCCTTCAGTTGTCTGGAGGAGAGGCTGTCCCTTCCGCACTGAAAGGTTGGCTTTGTAGTCATCTCCACTCTGAGGACACAAGGATTGTGGCGCGCTGGGAAAGCATCATCCAGTTTCTTAGAGGCACGAGACACTAGATGGTTAAATCCATCCTGTTTCCCTCTCATGCCATCTTGGAAATCTCTCAGTAGGTGCGGTCCGCTCAACCACTCGACTCAATATCTTTAAGTTTTCTGTCCATGTAGACAGCTCTGCTGGTTGCGTTGGCATAGGTCAAGAGGGTAGGGTATCTGGAGGCATTTTTCTATCAGTGAATTGTGCCAGGAATTCGGACTGATCTACTCTCATGGTTTCCTGAGACCCCAGCCCACCTATGTGCCCGAGGTTCCTATCGTGCACTTTCAGACCATGTAGTGAACCCCTTTCATTGCTGTGTACTGTTCGCGCACTGCGCTTATGTGACCATACTTAGAGCATATGATTCTAAGCAGCTCCTTTTCTGTTATGATTGGTAGAGGGGAAGTGCCGTATCCAAATAGAGGTTGGCCCACTGGATAGTGGATGCATCTCCCTCGTGTATCAGTGCCAGGGCGAGGCGTGTCCCCCTGGAGTGAGAGCGCTCATGCTGGAGCCTGGCAAACCTCTCACCAGCGACATGGTAAGGTTCAACAACTGTGACGTTTTCTATACATTTCCCCATAGTGGAAGTTTTCCACATAGCATTGGAGTTCCCCTTCAAGGGAACTTCAACACTGCGTTCAATCAGAACGCTAGGGGAACACCTCTTTTATACGCGTCTTGAAGCACATGTGAAATCAATCTAATGTAATTTAGTGGTGACGTCACTGCGCGCACACACACGGCAACGTGAACATCAGACCAGAGAGTATAAAAGCCTGCACTGAACATTCAGTGTTACCTTCTTTGCTTTCAAGAAGCACGTACGTGAATGCACCCTCTTTTTGTCCAACTCAATACTGATACTGCACACACAAATACAAAAAAACTGACGAAAGCCACTGAAAGTAAATTATGGCAGAACAGAAAAACTTTAAATTGTGTGTGCCACCGCGTTCATGCCTTATTATAGCCGGTGACACACACGAAATGTGCTTACAGTGTTTGGGAGTAAAGCATGCTCTGTCAGCATTCGAGAATGCCGGCTGTGAGCATTGTGATGCTCTCTCTCACAGTTTAGTGCACAGCCGTCGGGCGTTTTTTGAGAAAGATACTCAAATTGTGCGGATTGCAGCTAGATCTTGCTGATGAGATGGAGAGGGACTCTGTTCTTTCTCTGCCTTTTTCTGCGAGGTCTAATCCTCTCTTGGGAATGTTAGAAGCCCGCGCTGCTGCGGTTTCTTCTGCACCTCGGGGGAGGGCGGCATCTTCTGTTTCCAAGGAAACGGATACGTCGCGGCAACATACACAAAGAGGGTCGAGGGATCTGCCACCCTTGTCAGTTATATCGAACTGTGGCTCTCGGGTAACTGCCCAATAGAGTAGATCCTCCACAAAGGGACCTCCCTTTTTGCCCCGAGCTGCATGCAGCAGTGATTAAATCATGGAATAATCCATACTCAGCATGTTTTATGACACCAAAAACTGCTATTTATTCTTCAATTCATGGGCTAGGGGAAGAAGCATTTAAAAATATGCCACTTATAGAGAAAGATTTGACACGTCTTTTTCAATCAGATAGTAAATCTGCTAAGGTCCCTCCTTTATTTTCTAGACCTCTGAGAGTTACTACACGTCTAGTGGGCAAAGCATACATGACGACAGGTCAATCAGTGGGATGTGAAAGTGTACGTGGCAGCTATAGCGGCCTACCGTTCACCCCTAGATGATGAGTCACTAGGGCAGGACCCGCTAATTCGTCGCTACCTCCGTGGAGCCATAAGGCTAAGGCTTGTCAGCACGAGCAGGGTACCGACAAGGGACTTAACATTGGTGCTCAAGGGCATCTCTGTTCCCCCATTTGAGCCACTGCAGGAGGTGTCAGTTTCTACTACACTAAAAACAGCTTTTCTATTAGCTATTTTGTCCCTAAAAAGGGTCGGTGACCTCCAGGCTCTGTTGGTTGCACCTTCATTTCTGGAGTTTGCTCCAGGCTTGTCCAAAGCTTTTCTTTACCCTAGACCGGGGTATGTGCCGATGGTTCCCACTCATGTGGTGAGACCTGCTGTGCTGCAAGTCTTTAATCCGCCCCCATTTCAGTCGTAGCACTAGGAGAAACTAAATCTGCTCTACCCAGTTAGGGCTCTGGATAAATATGTCCACAGAATTGCCCAGTGGTGAAAGAGCGAGCAGTTACTGGTTACTCAAAGAGGGGGAGTGCTGCGAATAAGCAGACCATAAGCAACTGGATAGTTGAGACTATTTCAGTTACTTATCAGGCTGTTGGACGTCCCGTACCTAAATTTGTTAGGGCCCACTCCACGAGGGCTGTAGGGGGCTCCAAAGCTTCTATTTTGGCCTCTGCCCTTTCTGACATTTGTTTGGCGGCAGGATGGTCGACGCCACATACATTGGTGTGTCACTATCAACTTGATTTAGACCCCTCCCCTGGGTCCTCTGTTCTCACTGTGTGGTGTGCATTCACAGTCAGCAGTGAGTCTGGCCTAGTGGGTATTGCGTTCCCCTAGCGTTCTGGTTGGACGCAGTGTTGAAGTTCCCTTGAAGGCGAATGTCTCGGGTCATGCATGTAAACATAGTTCCCCAAGATCCGCCATACTCTCTTCTGCCTGTTACTTGTTTCAAGCAAATTTGAAGTTAACACTGAATGTTCAGTGCAGGCTTTTATACTCTCTGGTCTGACGTTCACGTTGCCACATGTGCGCGCGGTGACGTCACCGCTAAATTACATTAGATTGATTTTACATGTGCTTCAAGACGCGTATAAAAGAGGTGTTCCCTAAGCGTTCTGGTTGGACGCAGTGTCTCGTTCCCTCTCGGGGAAGTGGTTACATACGTAACCCGAGACGTTCCCCTCCTTCTGGGGAATGAAACGTTTACTACATAACCCTCGTTTCCCGAGGGGAGGAACGGAAATGCTATGTTCCTTTGCCACAGTGGTTGCACCTTAGCTAACTTCTTCAGCTAGAAAAGGTGCTGAGCGACGCGTGTCTGGCATTCTTATACACAACTGATTGTGATTACTGCCAGCTGCGTGCGCTGGGTGCTTCCAATTCATTGGAATTTCATTGGCCCGTTTTATTACTCTTCAGATCATTGGCTTTCTGACGAAATCCCCATAGTGGAAGTTATCCACACAGCATTTCCGTTCTCCCCCCTTGGGGAATAAGGGTTACGTAGTAACTGTTTCATTCTTTAAGGTCAACACATTAAGAAACTAATTGCTGAATGTTCCTTGAACCACTACTTCTGGCAGTCTGGCATGGTGCATTCTCCTGTTGATGATGGCCATCACTGGAAGGGTACACGATGGCTATGAATGGGTGCACTTGGTCTGCAATGATGTTCAGGTAACTGTCAGCTGTCAGGGATTGAGCTATTGGGATAACGAGTCCTAATTTGTCCCAGAAAAACATCACCTGCAGCATAACACCTCTGCTGCCGGCCTGCGTTCATCCAGAAGTATCCATGTGCCAGAGACTCTGTAATCACTGTCTTAAGTCTTGATTATTTAAAACAGGTCACTTTTTTGCAATCATTCTCAGAAAAAATTTAATAAATAAAAATATATTATTAATAAGAGTCTGAATATTGTGAATATGAATGCAATATTTTACCGGAACAAGAAAACCGACAGATAATATGTGACAACCTAAGAAATATAGTTCACCAAAAATGAAAATGCCCTAACCGCACTATAAAAACATATTTTGCTACTGTAACATATAGTCCGGAAGTGAGATTCCATTGTTACCCCTAAAAGGGTCTGGGTTCGTTCTATGTGACAGTTTATGACACCTGGTGCCAGCGAGTCTGCCGAGTCACTCGGTGACATCTTATCTACCAAGATGCTGGCCAGAGCCAGCCTGTCCCAACTTCAAAGAGATACCAGAGGGAAACCATCCTTTTCATCCTGGGAACCCACACACACCCAAAGACGCACTATTGAAATGGACTCATTGAAATCTCAAAATTCAGCCCAAAGTACATGTAATAATATTCTCTCTTAATTCTTATACTTGTATATGCCCTTTTCAAGACATTAGTTAAACTAAGAATACATTAATTATATTTTATGTATTTCTAAAAGTGTCATGTTTGGTGTCATTCTTCTCCGTACATAATTCTACAGCTCATAATCTAGGACATATGATGATAACTTGTATGCTTGGTGTAATTTCAAACCATGAATTAAAGTTTTGTCTGTCTGTCTTGGGATGGTACAGACCAGCGAGGAGAAACAAAGAAAGTTTCCTGCGTGACTTTTCCTCTCACACCATCAGTCAGGAGAGACTGGGAGTGACATGACCAATACCTTTAAATACTTGCTACAACCCAAAATCAGAAGGTCCCCAACACAAGTGAAGACCCCTTTTCTGTAACCGTGTGACTCGCCTGAGTCCACGTTTCTGATTTTCCGGCAAATTATAACTTAGTTTAATGTTTGTGCCTCGTGTATCCTCCAAGCAAATGACAAAGGGCTTCTTAAAAGACTTCATCTTCCAAGCATCAGAGAAAAATCACAGGAAGAAAGAGAGACCCAGAAATACGGGTATTAGTCATGCGTTTACGCTGTGCCCTTTTAGGGTGTTTACATACTTGGTGGTTCTTAATAGTTGTGTGGGACTGAGTTAGATTTGCCATTCTTTTATCTAAACTCTTTATTTCTTGGCTTTCTTTTTTGTGTTTTTGTTATTATGTTGTGTACGTTTGTTCGTTATATGTTAAATAGTCAATAAATCACTTTATAACCACGTTGGTTTGTCTTTGTCTGCCTCACAGAAAGGGTCACTTTAATGGTAAAAGATCCTTGCTACCAGCTTATTAAAGTTTAATAAACTTCTAAAACTATTCATCTACTTTACGAAAAATAGGCTTATAATAATAACTTGTTATTATTAATCATTAATATTCATAAATTGAGCTAATTTCACTACACTACCTTAAATTTGTAAGTTGAATCAATTTAACTTTTAATTTTTAAATTAAGCCATTTCAATGTTCATAAATTAAAGATTGTATAGCTTAAAGAAATACAGTTGAAACCTGGTTAACCAATTAAAATAGGTTATAGTAACAAAAACATATGTTGTGACTTTGTGTTCAAGAGAAGAAAGTAACTTAAATAGGTTTGGAACAAGTGGGGGGTGAGTACATAATGCCAGACACATAATGTCATTTTTGGGTGAACTATCCCTTAAATGAATCACATCAAAATGCATCACACAACAAAGATCAAGGACACTAAACTTTAAAATAAGAGACATTAAATTAGCAAAAACTATAAAAAGCCCACCAAAACTCATGACAGATGGTATGCAAAGACACATAAAACACATACCATATATGATAAAACAGCTCAGTATCTGTGTCTTACGAGTTAAATGCAGACAGGAAGAAAAAGCATGAGGAGAATGGATGTGGATCAAATAATAAATAGGCTGCTGTCAGAATGTGTAATTGCCTTTGGTCCTTGAAGTCAGGCTTCTGTATCCCCTCTTAATTGGATAGACTTGAAGGCCTCCTCAGCAGTTTATCATATCATAACCTGCACGGACAGCCCAGAACGGCCTGCTAAAAGCCTGCTCATCCAACAAACTGCTGCTCTCCTCAAGCTTTTTGTGAATGTGTATAATGAAGAAGAACAAGTGACTTTTTTGTCTAATAGGGGGAATAAGGATTTGAAAATGCATTGATGGTAAAAAAAAAAAATACTGTAGTAAAATAATTTTTTTTTACAAAGCACTTTTTAACTAGTTATTATGCTTTTCTATGATCAGTTTTGCTCACACACTGTTAGTATGTTAGTGTGACAGACTGAACTATTATGCTGTCTTCAACTGCTATTGCTAGAAACTTCCTGTGAAAGAAGTATTAATTGCCTTTTGGCATTTGGCAGCACTTTTCAAACCTGATACCACACAACTCTGATTGAGTTCTAGCATAAAATCAGAAAGCTCATATTTTCATTATGCATTTACAAAAAAAAAAAAGATTGTATATAGACAAAGCACAAAATGTTATTGTGCTTATTTGGACTCCTATTGCAGTCAATTATTAAGCATCAGTGCATATAAATAGTTCCCCAGCGGGAGGGGAACTACAATGCTATGTGGAAACTTCCACTATGGGGGATTTCGTCAGAAAGCCAATCATTCTGAAGAGTAATTAAACGGGCCAATGAAATGCCAATGAGTTGGCGGTGTCAGCGTGCACAGCTGGCAGCAATCATAATCAGCTTGTGAATAAGAATGCCCGCTGTGCCACACAACCACACCTTTTCTCTTTCAGAAGCCTCATGTGCAGTCTGAAAGAGACGTTTTGCTGTCATCCTCCGACTTTGTTCGAGAGAGAGAGAGTGAGAGAAAGCTGCCGTCTTCTGAGAGGCTGATTTCTCCCGGTTCCAGCGCGAGCAACAACGCGAGCAGCGGTGGTCGAGCTGGGTTTCTCCTGTCCCTGGGCGTTTCGCTGGACCGGTACTTCAAGAGCGGTGCTTATAAATTTAAGCAAATTTCCTAAAAGAGCAACACGGTCGGGCAGCGCGTCTTTTTAAAGACGTCGCTCTGACCGTGCGTTTCTGGATGCGGTGGTTTCCTGTCCACGGATGATGGGCACGAGCACTGTATTGCATGTCTGGGGGACCAGCATGTTAATGCAGTGCTCGCGGGCAGCGCATGCCATCACTGCGATGGCATGTCTGTTGCGCAGCTAAGATCACGGTTCGCTCTTGCAAAAGAGCGAACCACCCCTGTTGTCCCCCGCAAGTAGCGGTTGGCACTCGGGCAGATCTGAGGGTCACAGTGGGGGTCAATCCGCCGCCCTCGGGCTTGCGGACCTCCCATTCCTCAGCGCGCTCCATCCAAGCTTCGAGTGAGAAAAGCGCACCATCCTTCGGGAGGGTCGCCCTCTCACTCGATGACACCGAGGACCAGATTTCCATCACTGCATCGGAGGGTGGGCTGTCATTTTCCGATGACAATTCGGACCCGCTTCCTCCCTCAGGGGTGGTAAGCGAGGCTCCGGATATGGCATCTGATATGATGGCCGTGCTAACCCGGGCTGCTTCGGCGACGAGGCTGGAGATGGCTTGTCCCCCAGCTTCGCCACCGGACCGATTAGACGGGTGTTACGTGGAGGATAAGAAGGGGAAACCCTCTAAGCCTCCCGTCCCCTTCTTCCCGGAGGTGCACAGTAAGTTCACGCAGCGCTGAGGGCACCTTTTTCTGCCCGGTCTGCGTGTGCTCCGCCCTCACCTTCCTCGATGACGGAGCAGCCAGGGGGTATGAGGCAAAACCCCAGGTCGAGTGTGCTAGCGCGGTCAATCTTGCCCGCGTGGTGCCCCTTCCTGGCGTGGTTAGCCTCGGCTAGGTTGTCTGTGTCCCTCAGGGCCAGAGCCTACACTGCTGCGGGCCAGGCTGCTTCCGTTTTGCTTGCTATGGCTAGTGCAAGCGCTGGCCCAGCGGCACGAGGAAGGTTCCGACCCAGGCTTAATGCACTACGCACTGCAACCGACTTTGCTCTAAAAACACCAGGTCGGCTGCGAGTGCCCTGGGAAGGACGATGACCACACTAGTGGTCCAGGAACGCCACCTCTGGCTAAACCTGGCAGATATGTGTGTCGTTGACAAAGTTCGCTTTCTTAACACACCCATATACCAGGTTGGCCTGTTCGGCGACACTGGGGTGAGTTCACCCAGGAATTCACTTCGGTGAAAGAGTAGTCAAGTGCGATTGGCGGGCTCAAAAACCGCTCTCCCCGTCGATTCGTGCACTTTGGCTGCTTCTCGCCGAGGGCGCTCGTCTGTGGCTCCAAAATCTGCTCCGCCGCCCTGTCCGTTCAACTGGTTAAGCGGCAGCGTTGAGCACCTCACAGACGATCACCGCCCCCCGCCTCAGGGCGCCGCTAAGTCCAGTACGGACCGCGAAGCGTCCCTGAGACGGGCCACTCGGAGAAAAGGATGTTTGCTCTTTCCCTGGCGGAGGGCCAGGGACACCCATATCATTAACAAAAAGGCCGTATGGCTACTAAATTTTTTAAGAGCAATTTTTTCCTCTCTCCGGGTGTGATTGCCCGAACACTGCCAGTATGGGACGCTATGCCTTCCAGCTCGCAGGATCGGTGCTCTTCGCCACAGGCTCTGTGAGTGCCAGAGGACGGGCTCCTTTCTCTCGCACTCCTAGCCGCCCTGCGGGCTCTTGGGACGAAGTTAAGATTAAACCTCTTTACTTCTGCTCTTCCTTGGGACGCATGCCTCCCGGGGTGAGCTCTCCCATCCCGTGCTGCCCCACCGCTGGTGCGTCAGTGATTGCGTCACCGATGATGTCACTCGCGTGGGCTCTGCCAGCCTGGTTAGCGCTGCCCAGCCCGTCGCGATGGCTCATTCGGACAATCAGACTCGGCTATGCGATTCAGTTCGCTAAACGGTCCCCCAAGTTCACGGGCGTGTATTACACCAGGTGTCAGCCCTGTGTCCGCCCCTCTCTTGTGCGAGGAGATTGCTGTCCTCCTGGCGAAGGATGCAATCAAGCCGGTCCCTCCAGCCGAGATGAGGTATGGGCTTTTTAGTCTGTACTTCATCGTACCCTAAAAGAGCAGTGGGTTATGACCAATCCTAGTTCTGCGCATTTTGACCCGCTGCCTTACAAGCAGCCGCTCAGAATGCTCATGCAGAAGCACATCCCCCGGTGCGTCCGTCCTCAGGATTGGTCTGCAGCGATAGACCTGAAGGACACGTACATTCATTTCTCCATTTTCCCACGCCACCGGCTGCGGTTTGCGTGCGAGGGTCGAGCATGATAGTACAAAGTCCTCCCTTTCTGGCTCTCCCTGTCTCCGCGGGTTTTCACGAAGCTCGCGGAGAATGCCCTAATGCCCCTTCGGCTCACGGGCATCTGCATACTCCATTATCTCGATGACTGGCTTTTAGCTCACTCGCGGGATCAATTGATTATGTATAGGGACTGGGTGCTCCGGCACCTCAACCTGTTGGGGTTTCGGGTCAACCGAGAAAGGAGTAGGCTCGCCCCTGTGCAGAGCATCTTTTTTCTCGGGTTGGAGCTGGACTTGATCACCATGACGGCGCGCCTCCCTCGAGAGCGCGCTGGGCTGATGCTGACCTGTCTGAGAGAGTTCGACAGGAAAACTGTGGTCCCACTGATATCATTTCAGAGGCTCCTGGGGCATATGGCATCTGTGGCCGCTTCACGCCGCTCGGGCTGTTCCATATGAGACCGCTTCAGCATTGGGTTCCCGATCAGGTCCCTAGACGCGCATGGCACGCGGGCACGCACCGGGTGACTGTCACTCCGCTGTGTCGCCGTGCCCTCAGCCTCTGGATGGACCCTGCGTTTCTACAGGCCTGTGTGCCTCTAGAACAAGTGTCCAGGCATGTCGTCGTTTCGACGGATGCTTCCAGTACGCGCTGGGGGGCCGTGTGTTGCGGGCATGCAGCTGCGGGTCCGTGGAAGGAACCCGGTTGCATTGGCATATTAATTGCCTGGAGCTGTTGGCAGTGTATCTCGCGCTGCACTGTTTTTACCGGTGCTAGAGGGGAAACACGTGCTGGTCAGGACGGACAGCACGGCAACGATGGCGTATATCAACCGCACAGGGGGTATCCGCTCTCGCCGCATGTCTCAGCTCGCTCGCCGTCTGCTCCTCCGGAGTCATTCGCGGCGGAATCGCTGCGTGCCATTTTTTCCCCCGGCGAACTCAACCGTGCAGCCGATGCGCTCTCACGGCAGTTCACGCCCGGGAAAACTGAGACTCCACCCCCGGCTGTCCAGCTGTTATAGGTGCGCTCTGCGCGCTGACTAACACAGCTGGCCCCTGGGCTTGCGTAAATACGCATTTCTCTCCAGTGAGCCTACTCACAGATACTGTGTTACGTCAGGGAGGACGAGGACCAAATCTGTTATTGCACCTCTGGCTCAATCTTATCTGTATTTCAGCTCTCTCCTCGTGACGGCCCCTCCCTGGCATATCCCTTTGAAGAAGCTCCTTCTTCTTTGGAACAGGCACCATCTGGCACCCGCGCCCAGATCTCTGGAATCACGTGTAAGGTCCATAGATGGAGCGTGGAGGACTTAGGTGACTTACCGGTTCGGTGGTTAACACCGTCACTCAGGCTAGAGCACCCTCTACGAGGCATGCCTACGCCCTGAAGTGGAGTCTATTCGCTGTGTGGTGTACTTCTCTCCGAGAAGGACCCCGGACATGCCAGATCAGTGTGATGCTTTCCTCCTTCAGCTGGCTGAGCTAAGGCTGTCCCCTTCGCACTGAGGGGTTGGCGTTACGATCATCCCCGCTCTGATGACGCGGGGATGGCGGCGCGCTGGGAAAGCATCGCCTCATCATCCAGTTCCCAGAGGCGCGAGACGCTGGTTAATTAAATCAATCCTGTCCCCCTCTCATACCCACTTGGAGATCTCTCTTAGGAGAGGTCTGCTCGATCCACTCGACTCAGTATCTTTAAGTTTTTTGTCCAGGTAGACAGCTCTGCTGGTCGCGTTGGCATCGGTCAAGAGGGTCGGGTATCTGGAGGCATTTTCGGTCAGCGAAGTGTGCCAGCAATTCGGGCCGGCCCACTCTCACGTTTTCCTGAGACCCCAGCCCACCTAGGTGCCCGAGGTTCCTACAGCGCTTCTTTAGACTATGTAGTGAACCTGCAAGCGCTGCCCATGGAGGAGGCAGACCCAGCCCCTTTCTTTGCTGTGTCCTGTTCGCGCTCGGCGCTTGTGACCGCATTAGAGCTTACGACTCTAAGCAGCTCCTTTCTGTTATGATCGGCAGACGGGAAGTGTCGTATCCATTCTGAGGTTGGCCCACTGGATAGTGGATGCCATCTCCCTCGCTTTTCTATGCCAGGGTGAGCCGCGTACCCCGGGAGTGAGAGCGCGCTCGACTAAGAGTATCGCCTTCTCTTGAGCGTAAGCACGCGGCGCCTCTCTAACAGACATCTGTAGAGCTGCGGGCTGGGCGACACCTAATACATTCGTAAAAAATCTATAATCTTTGAGTGGGCTGATTTTCCTCACGTGTGCTGGATACGCCAGTGAATGAGGAAATTCAGTACGGTGTTGAAACACGCTTGCTGCGCCTTTCGCTCTAACACAGAGATTCGTGCGCTTATTCACTCTGTTCAGTTGAGTTCCCCATTTGGCGAACCCTACAGAGTTCCTCCGAGGCCCCCAGCATCTGACTCAAGCGGAGGAGTCAGGTGCCTGGCCCATTACGTAGTTGGTATGCCCACTTGGTCAGCCCGCGTTCTGGGTATAGGTGCCTGCTATGCGCGATCCCCACTGGCGATCCCCTATGCTTCACTCAGCCACGGTGTAGTTCCTCCTCTTAGGCGGGCCCGTGTCTTCCCTCCCCGCTAACCATCCTTCATATGTGTTCTCCCCCTTTTCAGGGTTAGTCCATATGTCTTCCTGCCACCAGGTCTCCCCATTGGGCAGCAGGTGGCCTCCGCAGCGTCCTCCCTATCGGGACTGCACGCTTCCCAACGTACTGTCGTAATTTAAAATTCCTAGTATCTTAACTAGGTTTTTTTTTTACGAATCCCCCAAAAAATATATATATATAAATAAGCCTTTAAGTGCTTCACAGGTAAGTAAGGTAAGTTAGGGCCAGGGGACACGTTGGTGGGCTGCGTCTCTGGTGATGATGGTGCGCTCACGCCGGAGCCTGGCAAACCTCTCACCAGCGACGTGGTAAGGTTCAATCACTGTGGCGTTTTCCATAGATTTCCCCATAGTGGAAGTTTCCACATAGCATTGTAGTTCCCCTCCCGCTGGGGAACGTAACGGTTACTAAAGTAACCCTCGTTCCCCGAGGGCGGGAACGGAAATGCTATGTTCCTTCGCCACAGGGATTGCGCCTTAGCTGACAGCTGTAGTTCGGCTTCTTCAGCTAGAAAAGGTGTGGTTGTGTGGCACAGCGGGCATTCTTATTCACAAGCTGATTATGATTGCTGCCAGCTGTGCACGCTGACACCGCCAACTCATTGGCATTTCATTGGCCCGTTTAATTACTCTTCAGAATGATTGGCTTTCTGACGAAATCCCCCATAGTGGAAGTTTCCATATAGCATTTCCGTTCCCCCCCTCGGGGAACGAGGGTTACTTTAGTAACCGTTACGTTCTTAGGAGTTTATATTTGATCAAATAATATTTTAACTGAAACTAAATGATTGATTTGATGACCTTTTTTCTTAATTTAATTCATACAGATTGTAAATTTTTATAAATTTTTATTTTAAGGGCTGCACAGTGGCGCAGTGGGTAGCATGTTCGCCTCACAGCAAGAAGGTCGCTGGTTCGAGTCCCCGGCTGGGTCAGTTGGCGTTACTGTGTGGAGTGTTGGCGTGGGTTTCCTTCAGGTGCTCCGGTTTCCCCCACAAGTCCAAAGACATGTGGTATAGGTGAATTGGGTAAGCTAAATTGTCCGTAATGTATGTGTGTAAATGGGAGTGTATGGATGTTTCCCCAGTGATGGGTTGCAGCTGGAAGGGCATCCGCTGCGTAAGACATGTGTTGGATAAGTTGGCAGTTCATTCCACTGTGGCGACCCCTAATAAAGGGATTAAGCCGAAAAGAAAATTAATGAATTTTAATTTTTCCCCTGTAAAGCTGAATACAATTCAGCAAAAATATTAATATTGGTTAATAATAATATTGTTTTATTAATTTGAAATTGATTTAAACATATATTTAAAAATGTAATTCAATCCTGTAATTGTAGAGCTGAATTTACAGCATAATCACTCCAGTCAGTGTCACGTCATCTTTCAGAATCATTCCAATATGCTGATTTGCAGTTCTAGAAACTTTTATAATTATCAATATTGAAAACAGTTATGTTGCTTTAAAACATTGTTGCAAATATTATAATTTTACTCAAGATTCTTAGATACAATTTCATATAGCATTTATGTGAAACCTAAATATTGTATTGTAAATATAAATTCTTTCAAAAAATCTAAATCTGTCTTCGCACTGCCTTATTTGAAAGATGATATTTTGCGATAGGGTTGATCATTTTGCACAGGTTTCTCATTTCAAGTGCCTTGATTGGTTATAGAAAATAGATTTGAACATTAAAATAAATATTCTCAATATTATTAATATAATCAATAATAATCAACATTGTTATAAAACTAGTCAAAGCAAAGCCTTACATTATACCTTTGGTCAGGTCTTTTTAATGAGAGAAAGAAAGAAAGAAAGAAAGAAAGAAAGAAAGAAAGAAAGAAAGAAAGAAAGAAAGAAAGAAAGAAAGAAAGAAATAAAGAAAGAAAGAAAGAAAGAAAGAAAGAAAGAAAGAAAGAAAAAAAGAAAGAAAGAAAGATGCATTCATGGCAAAAGTAAAAGAAAATGTTTTAGTCTATGGAAATTTGTGCAGCACGCGCACACGCACGTACGTACGCACGCACGCACGCACGCACGCACACATGAGTAAAAATACAAGATAAAACGAAAATGATGGTAGTTCAAGAATGTATTTCCCCCTTCAACTGTGGCCCAAATTCAGTGAGCAGGAACGGAGTATGAGTTATGTCCTAGATATATTTTTTATTATTATTCAGGCACCTGTGTCCTCAGGTTCAGCACATTTGTAAAAGTGCTGATACAGTCTAACCTTGTTTTACAGTGTAAATTTTATTCGGAAACCGACTTTATCATAGAGTCACTCCAAGAAAATGTCAATTGATTCCCTGTAGAATTGTGAAACAAGACTGATCCATTCAGGTCACATATTTAATATATCCACAACTACTGTACAACACAAACCTCCTCGTACTCCATTATGCACAAACTCCCCAGTCCATAGACACGCTGACATTGTTACGACAGCAACTTACATAAAGAAAACATGGCCTTGTGTATTGTCCCCTCCACTGTTTGAATTGGACATCTCACAGAAACATCCCCATTCTTCATCTGCTCTCACATTCCATTGTGGCAAAAAAATCCAATATCTTCTGTTCACCTGCTGAAGTTAAGCTGCAGGTGGATCTCTGTTTTCAAAGCATTTATGTGAGATCTTCAGCAGGTGGTATATATCTACTGTGTAGGACTGAAAAGAAAGAATAAAAGTTGTTTGTAAAAGCTAAAGAATTTACAATATGAATTTTTGTTGGCCAACTGCATCATTGTGAACTTGGGTAACACTTTATAATAACTACACACTAAATATTTATTAAGAATTAGCCAATAGTTAGTTCATTCATTCATTTTCTTTTCGGCTTAGTCCCTTTATTAATCTCGGGTCGCCACAGCGGAATGAACTGCCAACTTATCCAGCATATGTTTTACGCAGCGGATGTACTTCCAGCTGCAACCCATCACTGGGAAACACCCATACACACTCTTTCACACACATACACTATGGCCAATTTAGCTTATTAAATTCACCTATAGCGCATGTCTTTGGACTGTGGGGGAAACCGGAGCACCCGGAGGAAACCCACTCGAACATGGGGAGAACATGCAAACTCCACACAGAAACGCCAACTGACCCAGCCAGGGCTCGAACCAGCGACCTTCTTGCTGTGAGGCGATTGTGCTACCCACTGCGCCACCCTGCTGCCCCCTATTTAGTTTATCATTTGTTAAACTGTGATTAATAAACATCAGTAAGTATACATCTACAAATGCTGTATTCTTAACTAATGAGCACATATAGAATGTGCTTAATGGCTGTATTTTCTGTTAATGAAATTTTTATTAAATTAAGTATTGCATTATCTACAAATTGGTTATTTAAGGGGGTAGTTGGTGGTTTTAAGATCATTCAGAATGAGTAAGTAAATGATTATTAAACTCATTTTTTCAGGCATATAGTAAATGTTCAAGGCTTTTTTGTAAATTAAGATTGTTTTGCTCTGAATCACTCAGTTGTTTGTTTCCTTTTTCAGTTTAGAATATAACGGAGCCTTTAATTATCATTTCAAAGAGATTTAGTTGTTAACACTTTACAATAAGGTTGTATTAGTTAATGCTAGTTAATGCATTGGTTAACACAAATTACAGTTTTTCTAAGTCGCTTTGGTACATTTCTCAGATCAGAATTGAAATTTGCAAAACGCGAACATGTCAGTGCCATCAGAATGACAAGTCCTTGTGTCATTGTGTACGAAAAAGAGAGTCAGATTACTTAGTCATGTTGTCAATATAACAGTGAACTCTGTACGGGTGTTCTGATGTAAACTATGGCAATTTTGTTTGCTGTTTGTACTGTAATTTGTTGAAAGATCATGTCATTGTGACACAGAAAGCAAAAGACAGCACTGCATAGCACAAAGAAAAAACAAAACAAAAGTAGAAATGTGAACACAGGACAATCTCCTTTCAGATGTACCTTCATTATAAAAAGTCAAGATTTACCTGGGATAAATTTACCAAATGTAGACAGATTTAGAATAAAAAAAAGTGTAATGGAAATGTATAGAAAAATGCATTATGACAAAATATTATGACAACAATTACATAAATTATCTTTGTTAATATTAACTAAACGTCTATTAATACATTAGTTAACATGAGCTAATGGTGAACTCTGACTTTGTTCCGCATTACATGGTGTTTGTTAATATTAACTTATATTAAGCATCTCTTTACATTAACAGCTTAATTTGTTAGTTTGCTTACACATGCACTAATGTATATTGTTAATGGATTAGTTAACATGATCTTCCAATGAACGACACATTTATTCAGCAATATACTTACTAAATATTTGTTAATGCAAAATTACAAATGTAATCTGTTAGTTAATGCATTAGTTAACATGAGCAAATCATGAACACAGACTCAGGTTTAGCTCTACACAATCTTCAACTTGTATACGTTATTCATGTTTGTGGACTCTTAATTTGTCACTAATAAAGTATTTGTTAAGGGAATTAGGAACCTTATTGTAATGTCCACTATTCTAACATTATCGTATGTGTTACTACCATTTGTAGAGATTTTACTCACATGATTTATTACTAACAAATGGCTTGTTCTTACAAAGGTCTTGTTATTATTATTTCTTACTTTTTTTTCTAGTTACTGCAGCTTAATTTTTGTAGTTCTCATAACTTCATTTTCCTAGTTAGCACAACTTATTTTTAGTTACTGCAAGTTAATTGTTGCAATTTTTTCTAGTTCTCATTACTTATTTAATCTATTTTTTTTCTAGTTGCAGCAATTTAATTTATCTAGTAACCACAACTTATATTTTCTAGTTCTTATAACTCAATTTTACAAACTCAAATTTACTAGTCACCCCAACTTTATTTTTTTCTAGTTAATCTGCCATTCTGACTAAATTTACTAGCAATTCTGAATTTCAAAAAATCTGAATTGCATTGGAAAAAAATGTTGAGATTATGTTGTTATTATTATGATTAAGTGGCAGAAATAATCGTGCGCAGTATGGTGTTGAACGATAACAGAAGCAATTATCTGTTTTGATGGCTCCTTATTTTAGGAAAGCAAATTTTCAGGGCTCCTGTACATTAAACCTGCATGTCACAAAGCTTACTTCTTGTATAATTCCAGTCCAGAACTAATTGCAAGCTGTTAAATCAGATTGCCAAGACCTCTAACTAGTAGTTAATCACCTTTCATTCGGCATCTATTGAAGTTTCCTGAGAGAGTCGTTCAATTTCAGTTCAAGTTTTATTTGGGGAGAGTTCTTTGTCTCAAAGCAATTACCAAATCACACAGACATGTCTGTCAAACTGTTACTTAGCAATGCGAATTTAAAGTAGTTTCCCTTAAGAATAAACAATCCTTAATAATCATTTATTGTTGTTTGGATGCTTATTGGTGTTTTTAATTGAAAGAGAAAGTTTTTGTACTACTTCAGGTAGAAATAAGAGTGCAGCATAAACAGGAAGCTGATTTTACTGCATCAGAAAAAATATATTGAATGAGGAAAAAAAAAGATATTGCTAATGTCCCCTTGCCCTAGACCACAGCAAGCAAAAAAAAATGTTTAATACTGTAGATGCCCAAACATAAACATTTTGGATAAAACAAGGCTAAATTTGAGTGAAAAACTAATTGACAGGAATGGAC
>CAIGQV010019084.1:822027-846168 GCA_903798115.1 Danio jaintianensis
TTATTATTATTATTATTATTATTATTATTATTATTATTATTATTATCATCATATTTTTCATTCATTCATTTATTCATTCATTCATTTTCTTTTCAGCTTAGTCCCTTTATTAATCTGGGGTCGCCACAGCGGAATGAACCGCCAACTTATCCAGCATATGTTTTACACAGCGGATGCCCTTCCAGCTGCAACCTATCACTGGGAAACACCCATACCATCATCATCATATTATTATTATTATTATTATTATGAAAACAGCTTTCAGCTTTCTTCAGCAGAAAAAATATTTTGTAACATCATTACATTTCATTATTTTCACCAAAATAATACTTTTGACCAACATAAAAATGTTTTATGAACAGCAAATCTGCATATTTAAGTGATTTCAAAAGGATCATCTGACTAAAGTAATGATGCTAAAAATTCATCAATAAAAATCACATTTTAAAATATCTGAATTTATCATTTTAATTTACAATACATTATTACATATTAACATATATTATAATATATCACAATAATAATATATGCAAATGTTATTTTAAACGTTTCAAAAAAGATTCAAAATTGTACAACATTGGATCAAATAAATACAGGTCTGGTGAGCAGAAGATACTTACAAAAAAAAAAAAAAACATTACAAATTTTACTGTTCTAAAACTTTTTGAAGATGTCATGACATTTCTATTTATGAGTCATTCACTCAACTGATTACTTCAGAAATACTGAGAAATACTGATAGGAACTAAAGTTAAGAAGTGTCAAAATGATTAGTTTAGGAATTTAACAATTTATTAGTGAGTCATTCATTCAATGAGTCATAAATGTGTTACAAAGTGTTGCCATGGCAGGAAATATTAGAAAATATGTCTGCTAAATGTCAAAATTGATCTGAATTAGGCATTCGAGAGCTGTGCATTAAATTGTTGCACACATCATATCCTGCATTAGCTCCTGTCGCTCAAACCTCTGAGCAGGACGTTACCTATTACCGTCCTCTCATCATGTTACTGACCCCTGTAGGTAACATCATGACCTCACCCTACCAGGAAGAATTTTGTGCTGAAATAGCTCTGTTAACACAGAGCATGTCAGACTCTGACAAATGCATTTATCAGCTCTGCTGCAGTGCTCATTTTTCACAGCTTTGCTAATTAGAGCACAAAGGGCATCCATGTCTGCTGCTCTGGACACTCAATCAATACAAACTCGCAGTTCACGCCGGTGTAAGAATCCTGGCAAAACTGCAAATAGAAAGGTTATTATGCTCCAGTTTTAGATCAGTGTGTCAAAACTGTGCATCCTAATTTAAAAGTATGAAAACATTTTTCTGCGTTGGGATTTTAAAAATACAAATAATTATCTGCCAATTTCATATTTTCACTTCAATGAAAGAAAGTCATGACACAACCAAGTATGGTGTCCCATAATCAGAAATTGAGCTCTGCATTTAACCGATCGAAGTATACACACACGCACACACTTGTACAGCTACACTGTTAGTTACCAAAAGCGAATAAACCAATTGCTTTAAAAGCAACAAGTTGACTTTACTTAAAAACATTCATTCATTAATTTTTCTTTGGCTTAGTCCCTTATTTATCAGGGGTCGCCACAGTGGAATGAACCGCCAACTATTCCAGCATATCTTTTACGCAGTTGATGCCCTTCTAGCCACAACCCACTACTGGGAAACACCCATACACCCTCCCATTCACACACACTCATACACTAGTCAATTTAGTTCATCCAGTTAACCTATAGTGCATGTCTTTGGACTGTGGGGGAAACCGGAGCACCCGGAGAACATGCAAACCTCACACAGAAGTACTCGTCTTTCGGATGAGATGTTAAACCAATGTCCTGACTCTCTGTGGTCATGAAAAATCCCATGGCACTTCTCGTAAAGAGTAGGGGTGTAACACCGTTGTCCTGGCCAAATTCCCTCCATCGGCCTTTACAATCATGGCCTCTTTTTTTTTTAAATGCTCATTTTACTCACTGTTTTAAAATAAAGTCAACTAATTGCTTTTCACAGCATATATATATATATATATATATATATATACACAACAGTTCTGTCTGGTTCTCGAATCTGATTGGCTGATACCTGTGAGATATTAAAGTAATATCAGAACTCGTACAGCCTCTTCACCCTTGTGTCTGTCCCCTTAACCATAAACCCAACCCTCACAGGAAACAATGTTTTTTTACATTTAAAAAAAATGCTCAATTCTGTGTTATTTATTAGCTGTTTTCCACATGGCATCAAAACAGTGTGCCCATGGTATTCCCTGATTTATAGATATGTATTTAAGTCCTCCACCAGCCTCTAAATTTCCATGTCCCATGAAAGTACTCGAGATATAAGAGGCACTGTACCAATAATCATGTTTATTCCTAACGGTTTGTTCCACAGGTAATATCAATCCATCAAATGAAGAGGGCTTGTTTGGTTTGCGCAACATGACCTTCATCAAAACTGGCATCTGTTGAGCGTTAATTTGGTACTGCCAGACTGCTCGGCTCATTGATAAGATGCTACTATTTCAGAGGCTTGTGATATGTGATGTTCATTAAGGGCCTTACAGGTCAATGATGTTTTGAGTCACGATCAGGAAGGGGGGGGGGGGGGGGGGAGCTTTTAACGATGCCGGGCCATTAAAAGGAAAGTGATCCATTGCACCCCGTGGCATTTCTTCTTCTTGCTAGCCACTTCCCATTTCCTCAAATTCCTCTAATGGTTAATCTTTCAGAGCCAAGGAGAGCACAGATTTCACCTCATAATTAAACTCTCAACATATTTCCTCACTAAAAATGCTTGGGCGAGGGCTACAACTGAGGAAAGTACATGTTATGGAGAACGCAAAGCTTTTGACTGCAATTGCAGAAGGGTGAATATTTGTTGATGATGAAAGACCTGTGTGCCTTAAAGCAAATTGAGTCGTATTGGGGTAAACTTGAACTGATGTGTTGCTGATGAAGCAGTCCTGCACAGCGGCCGAGGATTGTAATGCATTAGGTTTGTGTAATGGAAAATGGGTTTAACTCATATTTCTAAGAATATGCATGGGGAATTTCATGCATGTCAACTAAAACAATTTACAACTGCAATGAGCGTAGCTAACATTTTTGTTGTTATTTATGGATGCAACAAAAAGGGAAATTTAAATACATTTATTTTGCTTGGAAATGAATATAATGCTGACTGGTGGAAAACCTCAAAACAGAAGATCAAAGTGTTCTATCTACTGTTGTATTATTTTTTTAGTACCCTTTTCGTTCAGATTGTGAATTTTCTGATTGCTGATTATTATAAAACTGGTTACTATTCAGTTTTATATGTACTTTGAAATTAATTTATCACTTTGTCATTGAATTATTTAATTTGTACGCATTAAAATGATACAACTATGCCAGAAATGGAATGGAAATAAAATAAACGAGAGCTGTATTAAATTAGAAGAAAGAAAATATTTTGAAAAAGATCAAAGTAGTTTGAAGTTGCTGTGTATTTAAAAAGTAGTGTAGAAAATTTTCCAATTAGATTTTTTTTCCCAATAACATAGGAAATTACCATAACTGGTTTACACAAATTTCATTAATTAGCCCCATATTTAATTGACACAAATATGTTAAATGTTCATCAATTTCTATTAAAATATTTTAAAAAACATACATTGAATTTTTCAATTGAATAAAAAACAAATATATAATAAAAATAATCATAATAAAACATTGACGTGGTCTAACAACAGTGCAAGAATAGACTATAGTTACTCACCATATACACAGGAATAAAGTCTGTCTAATTGGCCTATTGATGACTATTTTTGGACTATAGTTAGACGTCTATTAGATTTTCACTGACAGTCCAGCTTTACCCCTGTTTTAGCCAAGACATCAATGTCTGGACATCTATTAGACCTCTTTTATAATTTTGTATTTTTGCATTTTACACAAAAACAATAACAATATGGCTTCCCAAAAAAACATACGCTTTGAAACCAATTTTCAATAGCATTTCCAGGCATCCAAAAGCCATCTAAATGCCCCCCAAGTTACAACTCTGCAAAGTTTAGCCCAGTTGTATTAGGACATCAGTGTGTTTGCTGTGAGCTGCTGTGACATGCTGTTAGTAACAGTCTCTATCAGTCAGCTGTGAAAGACACATAGCAGCCGAGGGCTTTGACACTTGACAGAGGAGCCTTTGCCAAATCCATTGGCCTGTCAACTTGTCTCCCTTTAGTCCTCATTTACTGAAACCTGAGCTGTGATGCATAAGTGTTTTTCTCAGCAAATGCGACGCTTTCATTAACAACAGTCTCTGTCCTTCAACACTTTCATAAAATCTATAGGAAATACAACAAGGAAAGTCTTTATAGTTTGCCATGAGCACATTTAGTCGATGGCAGGTTAGGGGTGTCATGACACTTGAAAGGTTAATCTGGATATTTCATAGTTTTCTTTTACAGGAGATTACTCTGTGTCGTCGGTCTGGGAAAAAAAACATAATACATAATCTGTTTGCCAGCTTGATCGATAGCGCAAGTCAGTTTTAAAGTGTTTGTAATCTGACATGCTGTCAGCTGCTTGACCTTAAAGGAATAGTTCACCAAAAAATGAAAAAAATACAATAAAAACATAATTTCCTTACCCTCAAGACATGCTCGGCATATCTGATCTTCTTTATTCAGACGGACACAGTCAGATTAGTTATAAATGTTATCCTTTCACATGCAAAAATACAACAGCAATTTTTAGTAAATACAAGTAATATACCGTAAATATTATCATATCTACAACTCTTTGTTAATGAATTCTGAATTCAACTATAGTGAACTGATAAACTGTAATAAATTTAGTTTTCACTACAGAAAACTGTGGTGTATTAATATACCCTATAGTTGTAAAAAAATATATAATAATACAGTATTGGGTCATTTCAAATGACCCAATACTGATTATGATTTTTGCTGTTTGTTCAAACTACTTATTCAAAATGAGCTGAATCAACACAATTCTTGAGGGTTTTCTTGGGACAACCTAGTTGTTTTATGTTCAATCCACTTAAAATTGTGAAAACAATGTAGTTAACTTAATCCATTCGTGTTGGGACAACCTGAAGGAATTGTGTGGAGCCCAGCATTTTTTTACAGTGTATTACTATAGTTGTTGTGTTATCACAGCAACTATATAACTGATTATTTGAAGTATTCTGTAAGTATGGTTCATTATTATGGTATTTACTATAAATTACCAAAGTATTTTCTCATGTGGGCTGGCTCTTCCATGCTATAATGGTGTTATAGTGCCAGGAGGTTAATGCATGTCTTATGAAGCAGGTCCATGTGTTTTTGTAACAAAAATATTTCTCATTTTTAAATTATAAACACAAATCACTGACTTCTGGCAGCTGCTGAATGCAGGCTCTCGACAACATTTTGACTGATTTCTGACTTGATGTATGACACATGACATGAGATGCTTTCATAGCAGAAGCTCCGGTGAGTGTTGACAACAAGGATAACTAAAACTGTTAACTAATTGAAAGTGGAAATCATTCTTGTTTGTTGTCGTCTTCTGTGGTAAACAAACTACATGGTTCCTGCAGGACATGTCTATTCCTGGAATTTACAACATGAATTTGTCTTATGTCATGCATAATATGTCAAGTCAAAGGTCAGCTAAGAAGTTGTCAAGAGCACACATTTGGCAGGTGCCAGAATTCAGTGATTTGAGTTTATGGTTTAATAATTTCAAATATTTTTGGCAATACTTTACTTAAAGGGGTGTTCATAAGACCTTTATAATGACATGACACGTCATGAATATGAATGAGATTTTATGCATGCTTATAACAATGATCAATAAGTGTTATTAGTTCAGTTATGCCAATTTAAATTATTGTTTGCGATGTCTTTATGACAACTGGACATAAACAAATACATCATAACTTTGCATTTGTTATGACAACTTGACATAACATGAAGACAACACAACTTGTAATAAATCTGTCATAAACTTAATTGTCATGAGGCCATTGTCATGAGTTGTCATGACAAAGACACTGACAGGTTTTAATGTATTTGTTAATGTTAAGTTGTCATAACAAGGACATCTCAAACAATGTCACCTTTGCATTAAAAAATAACATAACAGAGTGAATGACAGATAATGACAGTTGTCACAAGCATAAAATCTCCTCAATATTTATGACATGTTGTATCATGATTATAAAGGTGTCATGACAGTCTTATGAACACCCCCTTCAAGTAAAGTGTTACCCCCTGGCAGTGTGTGGGCTAGTTTTACAAAGCATTTATGCACTTTGGATCCTTCAAAAATGGACATTAACCAACACCATTATACAGCATGGAAGAGCAGGCATAAAATGTAAAACTAATCTGACTATGTTTGTCTGAAAGAAGAAATTCATATACACAGAGGATGGCTTTTATTTATTATTAATTTAAATATGATAAATTATGGGGTAATTTTCTAAGTGCACTGCAAAAAATGCTTTTCTTACTTAGATTTTTTTGTCTTGTTTCTAGTCCAAATATCTAAAAATTCTTATATCAAGAAGCTTTTTTTTAGGTAAGAAAAACATAATGTCTTGTTTTAAGAAATAATATGCCAATATTAAGTGAGTTTTTGAAAACAAGATTATTTATTAAAAACTCACTTAATATTGGCATATTATTTCTTAAAACAAAACATTATGTTTTTCTTACCTAGAAAAAGCTTCTTGATATAAGAATTTTTAGATATTTGGACTAGAAACAAGACAAAAAAATCTAAGTAAGAAAAGCAATTTTTTTGCAGTGTTCTTAGGCATAATCAGCTTTTGCAGATGTAGAGCAGGAAAGAGGAACATTTCATTTAAAATAAATAAATGTATAATTGTATTTAATATAACATATTATTGTGATAGAAAAGAAATAATGTAGACCATGATCTCTAACAGAAAACACATTATTTAATACATTTTAGCTAGCATTCTGAATTATTGCATTATTTTATATGCATTATTTTTAGCTGTATTTTTTAGTTGAATTTTCTTTGTCCTGCACATGTGTCTGCACCAAATAACTCGTATTAGACATAGTCAACTGCTTCTGTAATTAAAAAGTTTCTCACTCCTCAACTAATTTGATGTAGAGGCCACTGGACCAGCCAGAAAATCAATTAACAAAATCTAATTCATCACTAGACAGAGGCAAAAGTACATTTCTTTCACATTCATTCTGCAGTCATCAGCACTGATGGCCAAATGAAGGATAATGATGGTCTGCTCACATCTGAATTAAGTGAAATCTTGTGGCTTCTCAAAGAAATCACATTGATGTGTGACAACCACAGTAATACACTGAACATAATATGATGCATTTTATCAATATTGTCCCAAAAAGAACAGTATTACACAGATGAGCTATAAAAATGACACTTTATTGGGAAGTAAAATAATCACAGGTGACATTAATTTACATAAAACATGAAGCCTTTAAAATAATTAAAAACAAAGCCTACTATTTTTTTGACTTGTGGATGCACTAAATTAAATATTTTTGCTCAAAGTCAAAATTCAGGAAACAAACTGTATATTAAAATTAGTCTGTAAGAGTTCCATTATGGGTCACTGATCTCTGTGCCGACAAATTTTGATGTTGAAAATTAAAAAAAAAAAAAATAATAATAATAATAATAATAAAGACTTAATTTGTTACAGTTCATTTTTAGCAGTTAGACAGAAGCAAAACCACGTTAGGTTTTGTTATGTAATGATAAAATAGGCTGACACTTTCATTTCATTTTAAGAGAATACAAAATGCGAAACATCTATTACTATTACTTGTTGAGGCACAGACAGGACTAATTACAGTATATAACCAATTAGTTAACAGTCCTATGCCTCAACAAGTGAAGTCGTAAAATAATGATACCGTATCAAATCATTAGCTAATGGTTAATTAAAGCAGACAACTGGAAGCTGAAGTACATAACTTTGACTACTGTGGTAATTAACAAATGAATCTACATCATTAGTTAAAACAATATGCTGTTAAGAAATTACAATTGATTTAACTAATACCAATTTATAGATGACAATGTATGAATCACATAGAATGTTCATATATATATACAAATAACAAACTTTCTTGACATACATTTTTGAAAAACATATTTTGTCTGTGTGATCGGTTACAGAAGATGTCATTTTCTGCCCTGTCAAAACATGTTAGTGCTTTTGCAGTTAAACAGTCGAAAAATAAATGGTTTATTACTCTACAGTTTAGAAACTGAATTGTATTCTCAGAAGATGGCTTTAAAATGATTTCACTGCTAGTATATCGACAGTATACAATGACAAGTATATTTTGAGCCTGTCTAAAAACCAGATGTAGGCCTCGATTTTGACGCGAATCACTGCAGAACACAATAAGAGTTCATCTATCCAGGGAATGCAAGTTGAGGAAATCTGCATCCACATTTGCTAGATGTCATTTCTGTCAGTTTTATGTACAAAGGTGGGATATTTTGGTGCATATTTACTTATTTATTTTTAGTAAATTAAAGAAAAAAAATCCAGGTTGAGAAAGAACTATGTAACTGTTAACCAATAACTGTCAGCTAATGTCAAAAGGCTTTTCTGCTTGACATATTGATGGCAGCTATTAAAGGGTGATGCACTTAAAACCTCAGCACAATACAGCCAATTAGTGCAATTCAGGTTTTGAACAACAAATCTTATACTAGAGTACGAAGGGCTCTAAAGTAATCAATATCACTGCAATATACCTGAATGGCTTCTGAATTGTAGATTGATTGTTATTTCAAACAAACTATTGCCCTCCGCTCCAGACTAAACACCTTCAGAATCAAATAATGGCGACTGGAGACATCAATTGTAAAAACATTATATGACCAGTTGGGAATGAAGCCATTAACAGCGTTGATTATCACTCTTGTTAAGAGGGGACCTGAGATGCAGAGAATAATCTGCACATATGAGATATGAAAAAAAATAATAATATTCACAGTGACAGAGGGACCCTGGTGCCTGATTTGACATTATTTTGTGGCTTATGTTTATCAGCCGGTCTATTTCCTGCATGTTGTGAGGACTCAATAATTAAGACCTGTCACAACTTTCGCTCTGTTATTAATCTCTGACACAAAGCTGTCAAGAAACTATAATGGAAATCTGAACTGCACACCTGAGCCAAAGTAATTTCTTTATCAAAATAGTCTGATAAGGAGTGCAAACACACACGGAGAGAGAGACACGATTCAATGAAAAAGTAGTTTCTGAGAGACATACACATTTAATTATATTTTGCTCTATGGGAACTAATTGGAAAGTCTGGGACATTAAATTAAACAGGTTTTAGCAGATTTTTGTTTGCTGTTGTTCATTATCAGACTATGCATTTTCCCTCTGCATGAAATAATGCAGAAAATGTAAAAATGTACACGTTGTTGTTGTATTGAGTTATCTCAGCAGCATAAAAAGAAAAAAAAAAAGGCAAGTCAGTGGCAGCATTTTGGATATCTTAAAACATAAGAAAATAAATAAATCAGTTAAATAAATAAATAAATAAATTAATTAATTAATTCTAGATTCACGCAACACTTCATGGGTATGGATATGGGTGTGGGTATATTTATTATTATTATTATTATTATTATTATTACATTAAAGGGCTGAGAGAATGACATTGGCAAAGATATCTAGAAATTATATAGATTGTTTTCTGTTCATAAGGATTTTTTTTTCAGCAACATTAGATTTTTTTATGCATATATATGATTGTTTGATAAATGTGTACATAATTGTGGACATTCCAAATAGAAACACTCATTACTCTTTTAAGAAAAATAACAATGTTAGATAAAAAATATATATATATGCACACATGTCAGAATACTGTCAGCAGGATACTACAAATGTATATAAAATTGTATTGTATTAAAATGTCATCAATAATGTTTTTATCAGATTGTATCATGCTTCTTATTCCTATACTTTGAAGTTAGATTTTGTTTGCTTTTGTTTCTTAAAATTAGTTTAGATATTTTTGGGTTTGTCAAACCATTTTGTTATTTTTATTCAGAACTATGAGCAAATTTTGCAAACTTTACTTAAATGAAATGCCTTGTCCTGTGTTTACACTCAGTTCTCAAAACACTGTTCCAATAACTACACTAAACAATAATTACTAAAACATTTTTTTACTGAAAATTGTGTTTGTGTGTGTGTGTTGACAAAAAAAAAAAATTAAACTAACAAAGCCATCAATTACACAGTTTTAAGCTGATTTAAACATATTCACATGAAACAATGGCATTAATGAACAAAACATTAATATCATTGTTCTTAAGTGATCTTAAAATCTCAATGGCTGCAAAAGTGTTTAATGTGTCATTAATTGTCATGTGATTTTCCTTTAAATATTTGATTGTGTTTCTGTGCAGCACCACAGCTGTGACAACAAATCAATGGCGTTTTAGCCTTTCAGAATCTATGATTAATTTAATCTACAATGAAATCTTTTAAAAAGGCAAGATCTGTGAAAAATAAATAATTAAAGCTTCCATTTTATTAAATTGCCCCACATTAATCCATTACTAACAGAAAGTGCACAAAAGCTTTTTGGGACTTGACCCATATTTGGTCATAATTATCCTCATTTATTTGTTCTCACATCTTGGTGAGATAAATAAATATTTGTTAAAAAAAAATCCCAAGCATGTTTGTTTACTCAGCCTTGCGTTTGACTCGCTGTCTTTGTCCCCCAAGGTTGATTGAAATTGCATTGCTGAATTTCAAATAGTCAAAAAGCAGCACGTAGTAGCTTACAAACTCTGAGAACATATGCTGACAGCTCACACACTGACAGTCTCACACACTCACTGGACTGAAGAAAAAAACAAAAACAAAAAAAACAAGACAAACGACTAGCTTGTTATTTTCAGCTTTCCATAACACCACGCTAACAAGGCTACAGTTTTTAGACAACTGGACTCCGTCAATAAATTCAAACTCTGGAATGGTTGCCTTCAGCGGTGTACGTAAAATTCAAAAGAGTGAGGACTTTGGTCAGCATCTGTGAAACGGAGGCGTTGCAGAATAATAAGAGTACACAAAGTGCTCAAGTGTGTCGAATTAATAATTTCTCCAGAAAACATAGTTCAGTCTGTAAACACACACGGCAAGCTTTATAAAAGCATTTATTTACATGTGTTTTCAGTGTTTCACCAAAGCGCAGAAGTCCAAAATGCTTCTGTTTTGCATTTCATAACATTTATATATTTTTTTTAATTAAAAATTATATTCTTGCATGTTTCAATGAACATTTTGTGAAAAATCTGGCCTTTTGCATAGTGATTTGCATAGTCATTGTTGCATTGATTAAGTGACTCTGAAATATTGCATCACCTTTCATATATCTTTTCTATCGTAACGGTTCTGTACTTTAAAGTTTTCAATTAAAGTTAATTGTAGATTGAAGGGATAATTCACTCAAAGTAAACAAATAAACATTTTAACTTCAGCCCTCAGGGCATCAAAGGTCTTAGTAGAACATTACTTGTGAATCAACAGAGGTTTTGACAATATATGAACTGGTTCATCCAGTTCCCCAGCGGGAGGGGAACTTCAATGCTATGTGGAAACTTCCACTATGGGGGATTTAGTCAGAAAGCCAATCACTCTGAAGAGTAATTAAACGGGCCAATGAAATGCCAATGAGTTGGCGGTGTCAGCGTGCACAGCTGGCAGCAATCATAATCAGCTTGTGAATAAGAATGCCGGCTGTGCCACACAACCACACCTATTCGCTTTCAGAAGCCTCACGCAACTGAGAGAGTATTGCTTGAAGATCTCCACGAGAGAGAGAGAGAGAAAGAGCTGCTGGCTTCAGACGAGCTGTTTCTCCCGGTCCCAGAGCGAGCTACAACGCAGGCAGCGGCGGTCGAGCTGGGTTCATTCTCCCGTCCCTGGGAGTTTCTCCGGTCCGGTTCTACAAGAGCGGTTTGTATAGTAAAGAAAGAGCAAATTTCCCTAAAAGAGCAACACGGTCGAGCAGCGCGTCTTTTTAAAGATGTCGTTCCGACCGTGCGTTTCTGGATGCGGTGGTTTCCTGTCCCCGGATGATGGGCACGAGCACTGCGTTGCATGTCTGGGGGTCCAGCATGTTAATTCGGTGCTCGCGGGCAGTTCATGCCATCACTGCGATGGCATGTCTGTGGCGCAGCTAAGATCGCGGCTCGCTCTTGCAAAAGAGCGAACCACCCCTGCTGTCCCCCGCAAGTCGGTTGGCACTCGGGCAGATCTGAGGGTTACAGTGGGAGTCAATCCGCCGCCCTCGGGCTCGCGGACCTCCCACTCCTCAGCGCGCTCCATCCAAGCTTCGAGTGAGAAGGCGATCATCCGAGAGGATGGAGCGCTTCTCTCACTCGAAGCTTGGATGGAGCGCGCTGAGGAGTGGGAGGTCCGCGAGGATCAGATGTCCATCGCGGCATCGGAGGGTGGGCTGTCATATTCTGACGAGGATCCGGACCCGCTCCCTCCCTCCGGGGTAGTGAGCGAGGCGCCGGATCTAGAAGCAGATATGTTGGCCGTGCTTTCCCGGGCTGCTTCGGCGGTGGGTCTGGAGATGGTTTATCCCCCAGCCCCGCGGCCGGACCGACTAGATGGGTGCTACGTGGAGGCTAAGAGGAGGGCCAAACCTTCTAAGCCTCCCGTCCCCTTCTTCCCGGAAGTGCACAGTGAGCTCACGCAGTCTTGGAGGGCACCTTTCTCTGCCCGATCTGCGTGCGCTTCCTCTCTCACCACCCTTGACGGTGGAGCAGCCAGGGGGTACGAGGCGATTCCCCAGGTGGAGCGCGCCATTGTGGTCAATCTTTGCCCGCGTGGTGCCTCTTCCTGGCGTGGTCAGCCTCGTCTTCCGTCCAAAGCATGTAAGTTATCTGCGTCCCTCGGGAGCAGAGCTTACACTGCTGCGGGCCAGGCTGCTTCCGCCTTGCATGCTATGGCAACGTATCAGCGCTACCAAGGCGTTGGCCCAGCTGCACGAGGGTGGTTCCGACCCAGGCTTGATGCACGAGCTCCGCACCGCAACCGACTATGCTCTGCTTACCACCAATTCGGCTGCGCGTGCCCTGGGAAGGACGATGGCCACACTAGTGGTCCAGGAGCGCCACCTCTGGCTAAACCTGGCAGATATGCGTGACGTTGACAAGGTTCGCTTTCTTAACGCACCCATATCCCAGGCTGGCCTGTTCGGCGACACTGTTGGTGAGTTCACCCAGGAATTCACAGCGGTGAAAGAGCAGTCGAGTGCGATGGGTGAGGTCATCTATCGGCGGGCTCGTAAAACCGCTCCTCCCGCCGAACCATCCACCTCGGCTGCTCCTCGCCGAGGGCACCCGCCTGCGGCATCAAGACCTGCTCCACTGCCTCTGCCCGCTCCACCAGCTAAACGGCAGCGTCGAGCACCTCGCAGGCGTTCAGCGCCCCCGCCCCAGGGCGCCGTTAAGTCCGGTAAACGGACTGCGAAGCGACCCTGAGACGGGCCATCCGGAGAAGAGGGGACTTGCTCTTTCCTCGGTGCAGGGCCGAGCGAAGCAACATCAAACGGTGTTTTTCAACACCAGGCTGCTAGCCTCACGGCCGGCGGCCGCAAAATTTTCAATAAAAGAGCATTTTCCCCCTTCTCTGGATGTGACAGCCCGAACACTGCCAGTCTGGGACGCTATGCCTTCCAGCTCGCAGGATCGGTGCATCTCGCCACGGGCTCTGAGTGTGTTAGAGGACGGGCTCCCTTCTCTTGCACTCCAGCCCCCCCTTCCGGACTCTGGGACGAAGGTGAGTGTGAATCTCTTGCCTCCTGCTCTTCCTCGGGACCCTATGGCTCCCGGGGTGAGCTCTCCCATTACGCGCTGCCCCACCGCTGGTATGTCAACGATCGTGCCGATGATGTCACTAGCGCGAGCTCTGTCAGCCGGGTTAGCGCTGCCCAGCCCGTCGCGGTGGCTCATTCGTACGATCAGACTCGGCTATGCGATTCAGTTCGCCAAACGGCCTCCCAAGTTCACGGGCGTGTATTTCACCAGGGTCAGCCCCGTGTCCGCCCCTGTCTTGTGCGAGGAGATTGCTGTCCTCCTGGCGAAGGATGCAATCGAGCCGGTCCCTCCGGCCGAGATGAGGAGCGGGTTTTACAGCCCCTACTTCATCGTACCCAAAAAGAGCGGTGGGTCACGGCCAATCCTAGATCTGCGCGTTTTGAACCGCTGCCTTCACAGGCTGCCGTTCAGAATGCTCACGCAGAGGCGTATCCTTCGGTGCGTCCGTCCTCAGGATTTGTTTGCAGCAATAGACCTGAAGGACGCGTATTTTCATGTCTCTATTCTTCCACGCCACCGGCAGTTTCTGCGGTTTGCGTTCGAAGGTCAGGCATGGCAATACAAAGTCCTCCCCTTCGGGCTCTCTCTGTCTCCGCGGGTTTTCACCAAACTCACGGAGGGTGCCCTGGCGCCTCTTTGGCTCGCGGGCATCCGCGTGCTCAATTATCTCGACGACTGGCTGATTTTAGCTCACTCGCGGGATCAATTGGTTACGCACAGGGACAGGGTGCTCCGGCACCTCGACCTATTGGGGTTTCGGGTCAACCGAGAAAAGAGCAAGCTCGCCCCCGTGCAGAGCATCTCTTTTCTCGGGTTGGAGCTGGATTCGATCACCATGACGGCGCGCCTCTCCTGAGAGCTGATGCTGACCTGTCTGAAAGAGTTCGACAGGAAAACTGTGGTCCCACTGAAATTCTTTCAGAGGCTCCTGGGGCATATGGCATCTGCAGCCGCTGTCACGCCGCTCGGATTGCTCCATATGAGACCACTTCAGCATTGGCTTCACGATCGGGTCCCCAGACACGCATGGCGAGCGGGCACGCACCGGGTGACAATCACTCCGCTGTGTCGCTTCAGCCCTTGGACGGACCCTCTGTTTCTACAGGCTGGGGTGCCTCTAGAACAAGTGTCCAGGCATGTTGTCGTTTCGACAGATGCTTCCAGTACGGGCTGGGGAGCCATGTGTTGCGGGCATGCAGCTGTGGGTCCATGGAAAGGAGCCCGGTTGCATTGGCATATCAATTTCCTGGAGCTGTTGGCAGTGTATCTCGCTCTGCCCCGTTTTTTACTGGTGCTTGAAGGGAAACACGTGCTGGTCAGGACGGACAGCACGGCGGCGGTAGCGTATATCAACCGCATGGGGGGTATTCGCTCTCGCCGCATGTCTCAGCTCGCTCGCCGTCTGCTCCTCTGGAGTCATACGCGACTGAAATCGTTGTGTGCCATTCACATCCCTGGCGAGCTCAACCGTGCAGCTGATGCGCTCTCACGGCAGCTTCCACGCCAGGGAGAATGGCGACTCCACCCCGAGTCTGTCCAGCTGATATGGGCGCACTTCGGAGAAGCCCAGGTCGACCTGTTTGCTTCCTCCGAGAGCACTCATTGCCAGTGGTTTTATTCCCTAACCGAGGCCTCCCTCGGTACGGACGCACTGGCTCACAGCTGGCCTCGGAGCATACGCAAATATGCGTTCCCCCCAGTGAGCCTACTCGCACAATTATTGTGCAAGGTCAGGGAGGACGAGGAGCAGGTCTTGCTAGTTGCGCCCCTCTGGCCCAACCGGACCTGGATTTCAGAACTCTCTCTCCTCGCGACGGCCACTCCCTGGCGGATCCCTTTGAGGAAGGACCTTCTTTCTCAGGGACAGGGCACCATTTGGCACCCGCGTCCAGATCTCTGGAACCTCCACGTGTGGTCCATAGACGGAGCGCGGCAGACTTAGGTGACCTACCGGCTGCGGTGGTTAACACCATCACTCAGGCTAGAGCACCCTCTACGAGGCATGCCTACGCCCTGAAGTGGAGTCTATTCACTGAGTGGTGTGCTTCTCTCTGAGAAGACCCCCGGACTTGCCAGATAAGTGTTGTGCTTTCTTTTCTTCAGGATAGATTGGAGCGGAGGCTGTCACCCTCCACACTGAAGGTTTACGTTGCCGCCATTTCTGCTCATCATGACGCGGTGGATGGCGGCACGGTGGGAAGGCATAACCTCATCATCCAGTTCCTCAGAGCTGCGAGGCGTATAAATCCTTCCCGCCCCCCTTTCATGCCCTCTTGGGATCTCTCTGTAGTGCTCCCTAGCCTACGCGGAGATCCGTTTGAACCACTCGACTCAGTATTCTTGAGATTTCTGTCCTTAAAGACAGCTCTGCTGGTTGCGTTGGCATCGATCAAGAGGGTCGGGGATCTGGAGGCGTTTTTGGTCAGTGACTCGTGCCTGGAATTCGGGCCAGACTACTCTCACGTGATCCTGAGACCCCGGCCTGGTTACGTGCCCAAGGTTCCTACCACTCCCTTTAGAGACCAGGTAGTGAGCCTGCAGGCGCTGCCCACGGAGGAGGCAGACCCAGCCCTTTCCTTGCTGTGTCCCGTTCGCGCTTTGCGACTTTATGTGGACCGCACTCAGAGCTTTAGATCCTCTGAGCAGCTCTTTGTCTGTTACGGCGGTCGGCAGAAGGGAAGTGCCGTATCCAAACAGAGGTTGGCCCACTGGATAGTGGATGCCATCTCCCTCGCTTATCAGTGCCAGGGCGAGCCATGTCCCCCAGGGGTGTGAGCGCACTCCACTAGGAGTGTCGCTTCCTATTGGGCGTTAGCACGCGGCGCCTCTTTAACAGACATCTGTAGAGCTGCGGGCTGGGCGACACCTAATACATTTGCGAGATTTTATAATCTTCGAGTGGTACCGGTTTCCTCACGTGTGCTAGTTAACTCCCGTGAATGAGGAAACTTGGTTGGTGTTGTAACACGCTTGCTGCGCCTTTCTCTCTAACACAGAGATACGTGCGCTTTTTTCCCTCTGTTTAGTTGAGTTCCCCATTGGCGAACCCTACAGAGTTCCTCCGAGGCCCCCAGCATCTGACTCAGCGGAGGAGTCAGGTGCCTGGCCCATTACGTAGTTGGCATGCCCACTTGGTCAGCCCGCGTTCTGGGTATAGGTGCCTGCTATGCGCGATCCCCTCTGGCGATCCCATATGCTTCACTCAGCCACGGTGTAGTTCCCCCCTCTCAGGCGGGCCCGTGTCTTCCCTCCCCGCTAACCATCCTTCATATGTGTTCTCCCCCTTTCAGGGTTAGTCCATATGTCTTCCTGCCACCAGGTCTCCCCATTGGGCAGCAGGTGGCCTCCGCAGCGTCCTCCCTATCGGGACTGCACGCTTCCCAACGTACTGTCGTAATTAAAAATTCCTAGAATCTTAACTAGGTGTATTTTTTACGACTCCCCAAAAAATATAAATAAGCCTTTAAGTGCTTCACAGGTAAGTAAGGTAAGTTAGGGCCAGGGGACACGTTGGTGGGCTGCGTCTCTGGTGATGATGGTGCGCTCACGCTGGAGCCTGGCAAACCTCTCACCAGCGACGTGGTAAGGTTCAATCACTGTGGCGTTTTCCATAGATTTCCCCATAGTGGAAGTTTCCACATAGCATTGAAGTTCCCCTCCCGCTGGGGAACGTAACGGTTACTAAAGTAACCCTCGTTCCCCGAGGGGGGGAACGGAAAGGCTATGTTCCTTCGCCACAGGGATTGCGCCTTAGCTGACAGCTGTAGTTCGGCTTCTTCAGCTAGAAAAGGTGTGGTTGTGTGGCACAGCCGGCATTCTTATTCACAAGCTGATTATGATTGCTGCCAGCTGTGCACGCTGACACCGCCAACTCATTGGCATTTCATTGGCCCGTTTAATTACTCTTCAGAGTGATTGGCTTTCTGACGAAATCCCCCATAGTGGAAGTTTCCACATAGCATTTCCGTTCCCCCCCCTTGGGGAACGAGGGTTACTTTAGTAACCGTTACGTTCTCTAAAAAGAGGTGGTTCAAGAAAAATGATTAGTTCATGAAACGGATGTAGGGGTGGCGCAGTGGGTAGCACTGTCGCCTCACAGCAAGAAGGTTGCTGGTTCGAGCCTTGGCTGGGTCAGTTGGCATTTCTGTGTGGAGTTTGCATGCTCTCACCTTGTTTGCGTGGGTTTCCTCCGGGTGCTCCGGTTTCCCCCACAAGTCCAAAGACATGCGTTATATAGGTGAATTGGGTAAGCTAAATTGTCCATAGTGTATGTATATGAATGGGAGTGTAAGGGTGATTCCCAGTGATGGGTTGCAGCTGGAAGGGCATCCACTGTGTAAACATATGCTGAATAAGTTGGCGGTTCATTCTGCTGTGGCGACCCCAGATTAATAAAGGGACTAAGCCAAAAAGAAAATGAATGAATGAATGAACCGGATGTCACATTTAATTTTGGCTGTATATGTTTTTGACTCTCAAAATTCAGGAAGCAATTGACTTTTACAAGTAATTGCAATGGACAGTTTTAGCAAAAAAATATATATATTCCGAAGAAAAAAAAAAAAAAAAAGCCATTTTGCATGACCTCAGACTAAGGAAAATAACAGCAAATTGTTATTTGTTTGTGAACTATCCCTTTAAAGGGTTAGTTCACCCAAATAAAATGAAAATTCTGTTATTATTTATTTAACCTCATGTCATTTATATAGGCAATATGACATATTTTCCATTACAGTCAGTAGCATAGTGTAGTGTGGGGTATATTGCCCATAGTAAATGTGGGTTAAACATTGCTAAAGACCATTGAAGTCACATGGAAGCTTTTGGCAATGTTTTTGGTCCCTTTTCTGGAGTTTGACAGAGTCTGGACCATTACAGTCTACGGAAGACGAGGGAGCTCTCTGATTTAATCTAAAATATTTAAATTTTTGTTCTTAAGATGAATGAAGACCTCAGGGGATTTGAATGACATGAGGGTGAGTAATTAATAACAGATTTTTTTTTTTTTTCTTAAACACAATATACCAGATTTTCAGTGTAGTCTTTTTCATGTAAACCCAGTTCAAGTCTATCAAGCTGTCACTCTGAATCTAAAACTTCATTGCCAACGGCAGTATTTTGTTAAATGAGAACATGTAGTGTTATTTTATCAAGTAAGTTTCAACAAAGAATGTTTATCACACATACACATCTGCCACCATACAGTGCTTTTACTGACACCTGCTGGTCAGCACATGGTGAATTGAAAGTTCACCTAAAAATGAAAAGTGTGTCATCATGTACTCAGCTTCATGCCAAATTCTGATATTTTTAGGATACTGTGATATCTCTGATCACATAATCCAGTCATAAAAAAATAAAATTAGTAGTGACTCAATCAAATTGCAAGTGGACTAATGCGAATAATGACAAAAAATTTTTACTTTAATATGAAGTTTGCATGTTCTGCATATCACCTGATTTTATTTGCTACACACATACTATAAGCATGTCTTCTGTCGAAATCAAAAGTTTGGTTTAACTCGAAGAAATTGTGACAGAAATGTCTTACTGTTGCATAAAATGTATAACGTCCTGACAGAAAATTACATAATACACTACATAATTTTGTTAAAAATTAACTTTAATTAATGAATGGTCTCAATTAGCAAAGGGGATTGACTAACTGACTGACATTTTATAATTTAAATTAATTACCCATCTTGGATTACAACAACAAAAAAAATAAAATATTTAAACATTGAAACAGTTACAGTTAAGGGAAAGGAAAAAAAACAACAAAAAAAAAACACCTTTTCATTAATTTTTCTTCGGCTTAGTCCCCTATTTATCAGGGGTTACCACAGCAGAATGAACCACCAACTATTCCAGCATATGTTTTACGCAACGGATGCCCTAGCGGCAACCCAGTACTGGGAAACACCCATACACTTTTGCATTCACACACTCACTCATACACTACAGCCAATTTTGTTTATTCAATTCACCTATACCACATGTCTTTGGACTGGGGGGAAACCGGAGCACCTGGAGGAAACCCACGCGAACACCGGGAGAACATGCAAACTCCACACAGAAATGCTACCTGGCCCAGCCATTGGGACTCGAACCAGCAACCTTCTAATTGTGAGGCGACAGTGCTAAGCACTGAGCCTATGTGCTGCCCAACTCCCTTTCAATAGGCGAAAAAAAAAAAAAAAAATTGAGCCAACTTTTGACAAAAGCATAGAGGCACACTTAGACAATGTGAGGGCTTCCTATAACAAATCTCAAACGATAAACTGAGATATAATGCATTTCTGGCCAATAGCATAATGTTCTCAACTCAAGTTTTAGACAACCAACTCTGGAAATGACATTTCACAGCATGTGCTGCATTCATTTCTCTTTCCGCACAGACAGGCCTCCTCTACCCCTTTCTTTCTCTTTCTCTCTGCTTAAAGGAAGGTCGTGGGTTCATCAGGCCTGTCACCACAACCGCACATGCTGAGCTGTATGGATTGATCTGTCCCGCTGTGATGACGGATACAGATACAGTCCTTGCTCGCACCACAAGGTGAGACACAAGGTTGGCAGCCCAACACAATCCCATCCTGTCACTGTAATTCCTTCATTTGCATCCAAAGTGCACAGCAACCCTCGGTCCTTGGTAAGATATTTAAAGGCTGAGCATGTACAGCTGGATTTGAACAGAGGGCAGTAGCAGACCTGTTTCTGCTGACAAATACAAAAACAAGCACATTGGGATTCAAGGCTACCTCTGCAAGAGTGTGCTGGAGAATGAGGAAGAAGGTGGACGGTGTGTGCATGCGTGTGTGTGTGCATGCGTGTGTGTGTGTGTGTGTGTGTGTGTGTTTGGCAGGTGTTTGCAATGCTTTAGTTGCTTCAGGGCCTCGTATCCCATCATCCGCTGCTGATTGTGACGCTCCCTGTAGAGAAAGACAGATGAAAACAAACAGAGGGAAACAGCAAAAGGGAAGAAGCGAGAAGAAAATGACAAGAAGCAGAACATATGGCTCTTATAGACAATTCGTGCCCTATATTAGTGCTACCTGAAAGCATGTCGGCAAGTCATCCAGACATAAGAATGGCAAGAGCACAAGGCTTTACTATAGATTTAACTGGCTTTTTGTCTGCAGAGAGGACCACGTTAACAGAGCCATTACAGGCATTTGATTGTGTCAAATAAATAAATAAGGTTGAAAAAAAGATAGTGTCCTGGCAAAAAAAATAGCTGGACATGTTTTGCTCTTTCCTTTAACTTTAAAAATAATGCAATCCATTATTCAAATGTATATTATTATTATTATTCATAATAACATAACTATCAAATAACCACATAATAATAACAACAACGATCAATCATTTTTACTTACCTAGTTTAACCACTAGTTTAGCTTAATAACTGATTATACTCATTAAATTGTTTCCCTAATCTGAGCAGTTCAAGACTTGGCTAGTTTTTTTGTATGTTTGCGATCTGAACACACACACACAAGCTAAAAATAAATAAATAAATAAATAAAAAAGTACTCAATTCAAAAAGTTACGTGGTAAAGAAACTCCTTAATTTTAGGAAATGAATGGCTAAAATGAAAATTTTATTTTTTATTTGTCCAATAAAAATAAAATTAAAAGCATTTTTTTATCCCATCATAAGCCAACAGATTTAACCATAGTCACCAGATTTTAAGGTTTTTAGATGTTTGAACTTATATAAAAAAGGAATAACTGCAAAAATTACATTCTATTTTTAAAACATTTGCATATATGGCCTACTTTTACAATGCATTGATTGAGCTAAACTTACAGCAAAAATGTTGTTAGTTTACTTGGCATGAAGTTGTGTTTACTCTTTTGGGGTCCACTGAATCCCCTTTGAAAACCTCTCAAATAAATCATGTGTGGAAGTGAACCTGATCCTCAGGTTGAACCTGATTAGTGTGTACACAGGAATTTACTTTGACAAAATTCAGCCAAAGTAGTTCCAGGGAGTATTTGATCACATTGCAGTTTATATTATTCAATTATTTCTTACTTTAATTAAACAAAGTATATATTACAAGTATAAAATTAGCTTATAATTATTATAAAAGATGTACTTTGTGAACATATACCATGCAAGTAGACATGCATCTTTTAGTATGTACATGTTTACCACTTAAAGTACCCTACTATTTAGATATTAATAAATAACTGAGAGTAACATTTTTACTAAGGGTATACTTAATAGTATTTTCATAACATTTCTATCAATCTAGTAAACTATCAGGAATCCTATAAATCCACCTGTAGTGTATTTGAAGTTCAAATGGAAAAAAATATGGTTGTAAAGTAGTTGTGCAACAAGTGTTTACCATACATACATACATACATAAAAATAGTCTCAATCAGTATACTATACTGAAATAACCTACTTAATCTACACCTACAAGCATGTCACTGATACAAAACATTTATAATGGAATATTTACTACTACATTTACATAAACACATTTAAACTTTACATATACTTAAATTTAACTTGAAGTATGATTTTAAAAACGCATACCTGTAAAAAAGGGTTTTAGAGACTATTTTTCTAACAATAATAATTGCAAATTACCGCAGCTTTAACATGTTGGTATTTATGCATTAACAATAGCAGCATATATAAAGAGGTCTATGCAATTAAACAGGTTTTATTATTTGTGAAAGAATCTTTTGTTTTAATTTGGTTTGCTTTTAAACAGCTTTACCTCCGGATGACTTTTTTCATGCCATTGCTTCACTAACTCCAGTAAACTTTACGCCAATATTTTGATTTGTCACAAATGACTTGAAAATGCTGCTGTTATTAATATACAGCAGTCCAGAAAACACCCAGCAGACTAAACTAAAACAATGCTCTCTAGACTGTGCAGATGGCACATTTATCACAGGCAGTTAATCCTAACCAGCCACGGCAACACCAAGCAAAATATGCATAAATGGGCGAGCTCGGAGACGCGATCACACAATACAGTGGTGCGCACAAAACGCCGCAGCACCTCTCATCCCGAATGCAGAGAGTAACCGGAATGGAGGAGCTCATTATTCAGCCAGGAGTTTTCATGTCAGGAGCAGCAGGGGGGCCTGGGTTTGCCAGGGGCTTTTCTCTCTTGCATTCATCCTTGCTTTAATACTCTATCTAGCCCCCCTTATTCCCTCTGAGAAGGTGTGGAGTTCATTCTTGTTATTGCTCTGGAGAGTAATGAGAACTGTGCTGCCTATGCGTGTTTGGAGAATGCATAATGATTTCTTTAAACACTCTCGATGTTGACCCTCTCCGGAAAGTCACTGTTAGCATTTTTAAATGAGTATTGGTACATGAAATTGAATGTCACACTCTTCCGCACCTGACCAGACATTTCAGATCCTCTCTTTCATCTACTTAATCGAGTTTTATACGTGTGTCAGAGCGATTCTGTGACTGTCACACTTTTGCGAATATTTGCACTTATTAACCTTTGGTCCTGTTGGGACTGTTGAGGAAATTAATATTCATAGTGAGACATTAAATGCGTTATGAGACTAACACTGGTGTATGATGCTGGGTAATTGTACTTTGCACGACATTGCAGCTTACTATATGTACACAAATAGTATTATAGCCAATTACAAGTGTAGGTTGCTGGTATGCCTAAAACACCAAGGTAAGCCTGTTGTAAGTGCAGATTCAATGAACTTCTAATCATGTCACCAATAAGCCAATATACTATACAGGCAGAATGCTAAATACAGCTGCAGGAAAAATGTGTAATCCTGCACAGTGAATGTTTCGTGTTTAATAAAACATGAGAATGTGTTTGTGATTTTTTTTTTTTTTTATGTTTTGGATAAATGCTTTTTTATTGTGTTGACATAAACCAAACTGATGTTATAATGTTGCTTGCATCCTGTTTCCTGTGCCCTGTGTTGTAGTTTCAGTGCATATGCCTTGTTTCATTGGCTGGCCTTAATTGAATTTCTATATGTAGCCTTCTAGAGTACATGTTGTGTTTGGTATTGTTAGCCTTTTTGTTTATTATTTTCTGTGTTCATTAATTACAATAAGTTTACACTGAGATGGAAAAAAACAACAATAATAAACTAACAATAATAATTGCAAATTACCGCAGTTTTAACAACATGTTGGTATTTATGCATCAACAATAGCAGCATCTATAAAGAGGTCTATGCAATTAAACAGGTTTTATTATTTGTGAAAGA
>CAIGQV010019084.1:861168-886856 GCA_903798115.1 Danio jaintianensis
ACATTTACAGAGTTGTTGTGAAGCCACTCCATTGATATTTTGGCGGTGTGCTTTGGGTCATTGTCCAGCTGGAAAATGAACCGTCGTCCCAGTCTGAGGTCAAGAGCACTCTGCAGCAGGTTTTCATTCAGGATGTCTCTGTACATTGCTGCGTTCATCTTTCCCTCTATCCTGATTAGTCTTCCAGTTCCTGCTGCTGAAAAACATCCCCACAGCATGATGCTGCCACCACCATGCTTCACTGTAGGGATTGGTATTATTATGGTGATGAGCGGTGCCTGGTTTTCTCCAAACGTAACACTTGGCATTCACTCCAAAGAGTTCAATTTTAGTCTCATCAGACCAGAGAATTTTGTTTCAGATGCCTTTTGGCTGTAAGGTTCTCCTCTCTCCACAGAAGAACGCTGGAGCTCAGACAGAGTGACCATCGGGTTATTGATCACCTCCCTAACTAAGGCCCTTCTCCCCGATCACTCAGCTTAGATGGCCAGCCAGCGCTAGGAAAAGTCCTGGTGGTTCCATACATCTTCCACTTATGGATGATTATGGAGGATGATATATACAGTGCATCCGGAAAGTATTCATAGCGCTTCACATTTTTTTGTTACAGCCTTATTCCAAAATGGATTAAATTCATTTATTTCCTCAATTCTACACACAATACCCCATAATGACAATGTGAAAAAAGGTTTTTTAAATTGTTGCAAATTTATTAAAAAAACCTGAAAAAATAAATAAATAAAAAAAACTGAAAAATCACATGTACATAAGTGTTCCCAGCCTTTGCCGTGAAGCTCTAAATTGAGCTCAGGTACATTCTGTTTCCACTGATCATTCTTGAGATGTTTCAGCAGCTTAATTGGAGTTCACCTGTGGTAAATTCAGTTGATTGGACATGATTTGAAAAGGCATACACCTGTCTATATAAGGTCCCAGGGTTGACAGTGCATGTCAAAGCACAAATCAAGCATGAAGACAAAGGAATTTGACAGAGTGGTCTCAAGGCACAAGGCTGGGGAAGGTTACAGAAAAAAAATTCTGCTGCTCTGAAAGTTCCAATGAGCACAGTGGCCTCCATCATCCGTAAGAAGATGTTTGGAACCACCAGGACTCTTCCTAGAGCTGGCCAGCTCTTGATTATCAGAGCGAGTTTAGGAGAGGTCAGTCTGTGATGGATAATGTGATGGCACTAAACATTACTTTGATATTTACAATTTATTCCCAGTAGGGCAGCAAGTTCCTTTTCGTAATAAACAAACTGTCTCTGAACTCGTTATGATTCTTTCCTTTGAGATAATATTCAGAAGTTATCATTTTAAGTTACCTTAAGGTTAAACGAGAAATGGCAGTCATACAAACTCCCTGCACAAGCGTACAAGAAAGTATTACCATTAAAGACTCAAACCGTAACAATCAATTTAAACACCTACAAGCCAAGCGGCTGCACAATTACCATAAGGACATCACAGGAAATAATCCTGCATGCAATTTATTTTTCTTTCTTTCTTCCGTATGTCTCAGAAGCATTTCCTCGAAGGCCAGTGGATGTTTTGAAGCCTGTGTGACTTCCATGGAATAAATTACTGACATGCACAGGGTGGATTTGCATAAGCTAGTGGCCTATCCTTTGAGAGATGCAGTTTTAAAGCGTAGATACAGGCCCTTTGTCCCCATCCGAAATTCATTTGAGTCACCTGTTCCACTCTGCCTGTTTATGAATGGAAAACGGGCGGAATTATACAAACAAGAGGAGGATAATCCAGACAATATTCACATTTCCTGAAGGAAATGTCTCTGTCTTTGACTTCAAAGTGTACGAAAGGAAAGTCCTTGACCTTTAAGGGTTTTTTATAGGTACTTTCAACCTGACACATTTGGAGCATTTGTGTCACATTAACAGAAACTAACATAGGCTCACCTGGGTACCTAGAATTACACATACATTATATATACACATTTTATATATATATATATATATATATAAAAATCTGGTGCATTTCTGCAGTTTAGGCATATGCGAACACCACAATTCACCAGAACAAGGTGGTGATGGTCTGCTTGAAAACAAACTCTTATAAATAAAATAGTTTACAATCTATCTGAAATGACAAATGCATTTAGGTATAGCCACCATGGCAGCCATATTAAACCACAATGAAACTTTGTGGGGAAAAAAAACAAAACACGTAAATTTGTCTTAAAATGACACTGGAACTGACTAATGACAGCACAGCTTTCCTCACATGTGACTCGCATAAACAAAATTTGAAGTACTGTTATAAACTTTGCTTTGTGAAAGTAGACCAATGCAGTATTGTAAAAATAGAGAATGATGTTAAAGCCCAGATGAATAATTTACTGTCAGTTCTGTCAATTATAATGGGGTTTTACAAAAAGGAGTAAAATAGCTGTTTTTTTTATTCTACAAATGTAAATTTTATAAAACAAATGTTTCAAAGCAGATAAGAATCTTTGTGGAGCAAATGTGTGTAGTTTATGTTATAGACCAAAAAGTTCTGTCGAGTTATGTTTACCACAGATCTTATTTTAATAAAACCCAGTAGGGGAGTCTCGAGGGAACCCATTGCATTTTGATGTCATGCATGACATAAATCTACATATGAAAAAAAATATATATATATTATACGATTAGAAACTTACTGCATTACGAGAATATCACCTACAACTTATTAGAACTATTTTAATAGTTCGCCTTTGTCTCATTACATTAGCAACCAAAATGTTGACACTGAATTTGTGTTGAAGGGTGTTTTCATTTCTTTTAAGTGAACTGAGAACAGTGCAATAACCTTTAAAAGCACTTTCTGGACCATGAAATTACCAGAGACCCTCAAGTCTGCCTGACACTACGATCATCTTCTTAAGTGCAATGGATGAAACCTTACCTGACTTTCATCTTACAGTTATATGCAGTTCATTGGGCAATGCTGAGCATCAAAAGTAACCCGGTCTTGTTTTTTTTTTTCTTGTTTTTTTTCTTCCTTTTACTCCAAACAAAAGAAACTCCTGTAAAATAGGCTCTCAAGCTTATTGCTTTCAGTACGATCAGTCTTCTGTGCTGTCTTTTATGTTATCTTGGTTCATGCTTCAAAAATGCATGAGAGTAGGTGGATTTGACAAATGTCCTAGAAACAGGGTTTAAAAATTAAGGAGCATAAAATTTTAAGAGCTAAAAAAAATGTGTGCGTTCAAGCAAGCGAAGACCATGGATGACACGGTTCCACGATTCCCTTCTATTGCGCCAGGGGTCCTACTGCAATTTTGTTTGAGTCCATGGGGCTTATTTACACTGGCATTCAAAGTCCAAAACACCCTTGAGTTCGTAGGCTATGTTTATGCATGCCTAACAATTAGCTTTTCTAAATGAATATGTAAATCCTCCTCAATGGGGTATTAAGAAAATTTACATGCTCTGCTATTACACTGTGATAACACTGACACCAGAGCTGCGAAGAGCATGTGAATAAATAACATACAGACTTTTAAAAGTACAATATGTTAATTTTAGCCTGTTTTGATGCCTTAAACATGATCAGAAGAGGGAAAAGTATATTTCACATGTTCATATAGGCCTACTTATATAATAATAATAATAATAATAATAATAATAATAATGTCCAGAAACACATTTTGATCCTTATTTGATAAAAATAAACACTTAAGTTTAAGTGCCTCGCCTATAGGATAATACACTAGCTTAGTAGTAGGCCCCATTAGAGCAGTGCCCAGCAGCTTTGCTAAAAAAATACTCAATGCAAACAAATTCCTTTGGTATAATTAGTGTCAAAGGAGCTGCTTTTAAACACTGTATCACGTTGCTAAAAATTATCGCCCTTCTCATTTATGACCACTCGGTGCCGCCAGATCACCTTTTATAGTTTCGCAAAAAAAAAAACTTTTATTTAAAGTTAAGAATAAAGAAAGGCGGTAGACGCGAGCGAAGCTTTTGCTGCAAAAAAAACTGCTCGTGTCAGTCTGATTAAAACCACACATTACATAAAATTTAACAAAAATGCATGCATAGCGTCTTCCTTACCTTTTACATTACGTTGCATCATCTTTCTGCGCCACAACTGACATGTTCTGCTTGATGATTGGTTTATACTCACGTCAATCAATGCGAGTCACCAATCACGGACAACACCCAAATTGCATCATGTCGTTGCATCAGAATTGGCTCCTGTAGCATCCGGTAAACGTGTATGCCGGCGAATAAGGACTGTACTAAACTGTAAGTTATTGGATCGTGTTTGTGATTTTTCGTGTAGTTATGGCGGATGAGAGTGTGACCGAACAATTAAAGGGGCTGAAAATGGACGAAAAGAAGGTAACTAATCAGTGCACATGCAGTTAGCTGACCGGCTAATGTTAGTCTCCTATCTGACACAGTCAACGCATGTTGCTGTCAAAACATCACTTATTTTTATAGTTTTGCTTTCTGATAAAGGTCTTTTCATGTTATCTGTTTAGTGCTGTACAATATAGATGATTTAATATGTATAGATCTGCAGTAAGGTATAGTTTCTGTATCATATTAGGTGGAGTGACACGTTTGAGCTTTTTTCTTTGTTGACATGAACAGTGTGACAGGTAACAGTAACAGCCAACGTCACACCCTTTCTTTCAGAATAGCAAAGATGGAGGGAAGAAGAAAAACAAGAATGCTGCTGGAGATGCAGGTGGAAAAACTGAGGTCGGTGAAAAAAAAAAATTGGCTATATTCACTGAGAAATGGATAGAAATATTCATTTATCACACACACACTTAACAATGAAAACCCACATTACAATGTTATTGTAGAGTATTACACTGTATTGCAACGCTAACATACATATTCAAATAAACTTGAAAGATAAATATACTTGTGACTAGTATTCCACACATTATGTAAGTACAAAATAGAATGGGCTCATAATTTTAAACATAAATCCTGGAATATTAAATGCTGATATGGTTTATTATATATGAAACATACTCCTTAAAGAATGGACAGAGTTTGTGTAACAAAGTAATTATTTTTGTAACTTTCTTCTCTATAGCTGAGTCCTCCACCACAGTACATTGATGAGCGCCTGTCCATTTATAACAAGCTGAAGGAAGAGCATGATGCCCTTCTGGCTGAGAAAGCAGCAAAAGAAAGCAAGCCTATCAAGGTCACACTGCCTGATGGAAAAGTCGTAGATGGAGAGTCCTGGAAAACCACACCTTACCAGGTTGCTTGTGGGATCAGGTTAGTGGCTAAACTAAACCACATGAAATATCCAATTTTCTTTGTTCTTTGGACTTGAAAAAAAAACATAATAAATAATGAATTAAAAACAGGCTTGCAATGTTCAAAATGTGTTTGCTGTGTAAAATTACATGGCAAAACCTTAGTATTTTTCATAAAATAATCAGTGGATTTCTTTCCAGATATGCAGCTTTTTAGAGGTCATGGAAGAGTGCAACAAATATATATTCTTAAATTATATATTTATATATTTAATAGTAAAAGGAAAACTCCACAATGTTGTTATCAAGACTTTCAGAAAAAAGAAAAAAAAATAGCGTGAGAATCATAACGGCAGCCAGAAGAGAGAATAATGTAAAAAATTACTGTCCTGCCCATAGACACTGCATTTCAAACACCATGCACAAGCGGTAATTCATTTTTTTTATATCAAGGATGATATAATACATATAAATGTACATACATTTAAAAAAAAAAAATCTAAATATTAAAAAACTTTCAAGGATTTAAGATACTGATGACCGTTAAATGCATGATAACAGTCTCGTGAAAGGGGTCCAATGAGTACACACCTTTTTGAAAACGAAAATTTTTATAAATTTCTCAATGAATATATCTAATAATGTTTGGTGCATTTAAACGAAACAGTTTTATTGAACAGTTGTATCCATTAAAATAAGAGTTTGGTCACCTAACATCTTTAGAAATAGATAGATAATTCATTTAAATTGAAACTAGTTATTACAAAGTTTCAACTAAATTTTACATTTTTATGTTTCTCTTAATTTACTACAGTATATTATTACATTTTTATTTTGTAATTTTCCCCAACATAATAATTTGGGTGTACTAATTTTTGCTCTGTAATCAAAATAATTATATATATATATATTTTGTAATTCTAGGTACCCAGGTGAGCCTATGTTAGTTTCTGTTAAGTTAGTTTCACCAGTTGTTGTCTGGGAATATCATCATTAACCAATCAGAATCAGGTATTCCAGAGAGCCGTGTAATAATGTTCATGTATTTATTAATAAAGAACAATACTTGTACAGCATTTATTAATTATACTTCAGCATTTACTAATGCATTAATAAAATCCAAAGTTATGCTTGTTAACATTAGTTAATTCAATGTAAGTTAACATGAACTAACAATGAATAACTTTATTTTCATTAACTGAGGTCAACAAAGATAAATAAATACTGTAATAAACGTATTGTTATAAAATACAATAACTAGCATTAATTAATGGAACCATATTGTGAAGCGTTACCAACAAAGATTAAAGCTGTCACAGTTACTTTTTATTTATATTTGTAAATGAAAAGCTTCTTGGTACAATGAAAATATTTCTCTGTCCATTTGAATGTATTGGCATAGCGTTATTGACTCAGTGGCCTGAATTTGGATTGGGACTACCTGTTTGGATTTGTCACAGATAACACTCTTCATAGCGCGCAGTGGTATATTAGAAACCTAGACTCGTAAACAAGGTAAAGTTTATATGTGAAAGTGTGATACAGGTGAGCGGGCTTAATAAAGCACCTGCAGTAACACACTCTTTTTGCTACATATGGACTAGACACTTTTTTTTTTCTAAACACTACACTACATAATACAAAGATTAAATAGATACATATGCTTACTTGGGCAATGCACTACAAATTATCTTGGTCTTTACATTGCTTGCTTTGGAAAAAAATCTATTTTGCATATAAACATGTACATTTATATGTATATTATGTATGTAAATCTTTTTAGCTATTTACTTAATATATCTACAGTCGTGGCCAAAAGTTTTGAGAATTACATAAATATTGGAAATTGGAAAAGTTGCTGCTTAAGTTTTTGTAATAGCAATTTGCATATACTCCAGAATGTTATGAAGAGTAATCAGATGAATTGCAAAGTCCTTCTTTGCCATGAAAATTAACTTAATCCTGAAAAAAACTTTCCACTGCATTTCATTGCTGTCATTAAAGGACCTGCTGAGATCATTTCAGTAATCGTCTTCTTAACTCAGGTGAGAATGTTGACGAGCACAAGGCTGGAGATCATTATGTCAGGCTGATTGGGTTAGAATGGCAAACCTGACATGTTAAGAGGAGGGTGATGCTTGAAATCATTGTTCTTCCATTGTTAACCATGGTGACCTGCAAAGAAACGCATGCAGCCATCATTGCGTTGCATAAAAATGGCTTCACAGGCAAGGATATTGTGGCTACTAAGATTGCGCCTAAATCAACAATTTATAGGATCATCAAGAACTTCAAAGAAAGAGGTTCAATTCTTGTTAAGAAGTCTTCAGGGCGTCCAAGAAAGTCCAGCAAGAGCCAGGATCGTCTCCTAAAAAGGATTCAGCTGCGGGATTGGAGTGCCACCAGTGCAGAGCGTGCTCAGGAATGGCAGCAGGCAGGTGTGAGCGCATCTGCACGCACAGTGAGGCGAAGACTTTTGGAAGATGGCCTGGTGTCAAGAAGGGCAGCAAAGAAGCCACTTCTCTTTAAAAAAACATCAGGGACATATTGATCTTCTGCAAAAAGTATAGCGAATGGACTGCTGAGGACTGGGGCAAAGTCATATTCTCAGATGAAGCCCCTTTCCGATTGTTTGGGGCATCTAGAAAAAGGCTTGTCCGGAGAAGAAAAAGTGAGCGCTACCATCAGTCCTGTGTCATGCCAACAGTAAAGCATCCTAAGACCATTCATGTGTGGGGTTGCTTCTCATCCAAGGGAGTGGGCTCACTCACAATTTTGCCCAAAAACACAGCCATGAATAAAAAATGGTACCAAAACACCCTCCAACAGCAACTTCTTCCAACAATCCAACAACAGTTTGGTGAAGAACAATGCATTTTCCAGCACGATGGAGCATTGTGCCATAAGGCAAAAGTGATATCTAAGTGGCTCGGGAACCAAAACGTTGAAAATTTCAGTAAATCACAGAAACAACTGAAACAAAGATCTAAAATCAGGTTAGCAGCAAACTTTGTGAAAACGAATATTTGTGTCATTCTCAAAACTTTTGGCCATGACTGTACAGTTACATATTTCTTAGATGTGCGTGTTTATAATAGTTGTTTTGTTTACGTTTTTTTATATCTATTAAATTAGTATGTAACACCATGTTTCTGTAACACTCTCACTTTTTCTAAAAATCTATTAGAATGACAATAAAAGTGTACTTGACTTCTAATGTGGTTTTATTGAACAGTCAAGGCCTTGCTGATAATACTGTGATCTCCAAAGTGAACAACGGGGTATGGGATCTGGACAGGCCCCTAGAGGAAGACTGCTGTCTAGTGTTTCTGAAATTTGATGATGAAGAGGCACAAGCGGTACGTTTATTCATTTATAAACAAATGAGTAGCGCTTATGCAGACATATATATAATACTTGTATATTGCACTGCATAGCTGTGTTGTATTTGAGTAAATAATGTCTTCTCTGTAGGTTTATTGGCACTCAAGTGCTCACATAATGGGAGAGGCCATGGAGAGCGTCTATGGGGGCTGCCTATGTTACGGACCACCCATCGAAAATGGCTTTTACTATGATATGTATCTTGACAATGAGTAAGTCAGACATGTTTTCAGTTTATTTTTTAAATATTTATTTATTTTTGAGAATGATTTAGATTGGGGATTTGTAGAACTGTAGAATTACAGAGTAGATTACAGGTGTCGAATTATAATATCCTTCTCATGACTCCGGTCATCCATGCTAATGCAGGTCACTGCTGTGCCCATTTACCAATCGTTGATTAGAAATGTCAGTCAGAGCTTGAAAGTCATATTAATTAATCTGCAGCCTAGTAGGTCTTCAAGAAATAAAGAATTTTGTCCTTTTTGTTCATGTTTTTTTCCATCCCTTTCAACAATTACTTGACCTTTAATTTGACCAGCATCAGCACAGAGGCTTTAAATAAACACGAAGCAAACTAATAAATGCAGCAATTTACTTGTTAAAGGGCAATTTATGCAAATGTCATTCATTTTGATTATTTTGCTGCTTGTTTGGTAGCGCGGCTCTGTCAGGTTCACAACAGGTAGCTTTCTGAAATACATTTTGCATTTGTCATAAAATATAACTGTGGGTTGAAAAAGTTTCTTTAGTTGGTGACATCTGTGAGATGTTTGGTGTTTCTTTGCACTTTTGTTTTTTTTATTTAAGAAGAGCTTTTTTTTTTTGATAAAACCTTTGCACTTTACTTTCTTTATCCCCTCCGTTCCTCGCCTGCCGGTTCTCAGAGGTGTATCGAGTAATGATTTCCCCTGTTTGGAGAACCTGTGTAAGAAGATCATCAAAGAGAAGCAGCCCTTTGAGAGGCTGGAGGTAAAGAAGGAGACCCTGCTGGAGATGTTCAAGGTAGGTGCTTCTCTTCTCTGAGAAAGGAGAAATATAAGCTCATGTTATGAATAAACCCTTAACACCCGAGGGCCTTGAAGTTCAGACTAGTGTAATCTGCGTCTCACTTTCTTCTAGTACAACAAGTTCAAGTGCAGGATCCTGAATGAAAAGGTTACCACCCCAACCACTACAGTGTACAGGTATGATTTTTGCTAGCTTAAAAGTATGCCTTTTGTTGTGTTTTTTTTTTTTTTTTTTAACCATTTTGTACTTCTGAAAAAAAATATATATGCTTTTACATTTGGGTTTGTGGTTTTGAAGATCTAAATGTCAGTTAAAACTTTGACATTGTCAGGGTGAAAAATAGTCTTATCATTTTGACATGGCTAATAATAAGTAAAACTTCTTGACAAACATATTAACATATTTCTGAAGGATAACTCAACACTGAAGACTGAAATAATTACGGTTGAAAATTCAACAAGTGCTAAAATTTTACTTTAAACATCAGATGAATAAATAACATTTCTAAATACAATATAAAATATACATTTTATATTGTAATGAAACTTGTAATAAGATCAAATTGTATTTATTAAATGCATTGTTAAATAAATTATATTCTGCTGTTGCTGTAGGTGTGGACCATTGATTGATCTGTGCAGAGGGCCTCATGTAAGACATACTGGAAAAATCAAGGCCATGAAGATCCACAAGGTGTGCAATTACATTTTTTTTAAATAGATTTTTTCACAGTATCGATGCAACATTTGGCAACATTATACAATAGGATTGTATTAGTATATGGTAGTTAATGTATTTACCAACATGAACAAATAATGAACAGTACATTAATTATTACTCATCATTCGATTATTATTTATTCATATTACCATTTATTCATATTTGTTAATGTTAGTCAGGAAATAAAGTTATTCATTGTAAGTTGACATCAACTTACTCTGCATTAACTAATGTTATTAAGAATTCATTATTAAATGGTGAACTCTAAATAATAAATGCAGTATAAGTATTGTTCATTCTTAGTTCATGTTAGTAAATGCATTAACTAACATGAACTAATGAAGCCTTATTGTAAAGTGTGACCCAACATTTTAAAGTGCAACTTGTTCACATTTAGAGCTCCACTCTTCTCAGTCCTCTATTATCCTGACCTGTACATCAGACATGTTATGCTTACAGCATGATGTATAATCCCAAATTATGTATATGATGTTCATCCCAGAATTCCTCTACATACTGGGAGGGCAAAGCTGACATGGAGAGCCTTCAGAGGATCTATGGCATCTCTTTCCCTGATCCCAAGATGCTGAAGGAATGGGAGAAATTCCAGGAAGAAGCTAAGAACAGGGATCATCGCAAACTTGGACGGGTAAATGTAGAAATGTGAAAATTTACATGCATACTACTGTACATGATCAAAATCCAGTTCTTCTGAAATATGTCAGAGATATTTCCCATTAACAGATGTAGGTGCTGTTTGCATAAATGTGTATGTCTAAGCACATAACTAAAACATAAGAAAAATATATTCACACCATGGCCCCCCAAAATATGCAAAATGCTGTGTGAGTGATAATCCTCTCCTATGGATTATGTAAATTTTACTTTATCTAAATACTTGGGTGACAGGAATGAAATATACTAATAGAAGACAGTACTAACTCATACATACTCATACAAAAAAAACAAGTCTTTCATAAACTCATTCAAACGTGTGGCGTCGGATGAGCCTTTAAATAATGTGAAACTATTTATATGGAAGATATTTTTATACATTTTATATTTAAAAATATTATTTTTAAATGTTAATATTCATTATCAATTTTGATAAGGGTGGCACGGTGGCTCAGTGGTTAGCACTGTCACCTCACAGCAAGAAGGTCGCTGGTTTGAGTCCCGGCTGAGCCAGTTGGCATTTCTGTGTGGAGTTTGCATGTTCTCCCTGTGTTTGCATGGGTTTCCTCCGAGTACTCCAGTTTCCCCCACAGTCCTAAGACATGCAGTATAGGTGAACTGGATGAACTAAATTGGCCATAGTGTATGAGAGTGTGTGTGAATGCAAGAGTGTATGGGTGTTTCTCAGTACTGGGTTGCGGCTGGAAGTGCATCAGCTGCGTAAAACATATGATGGAATAGTTGGAGGTTCATTCCGCTTTGGGGACCCCTGATGAATAATGGACTAAGCAAAAATGAATGAATGAATGAATGAATTAATTAATTTTGATAAGTAATGTATATAAGCGATTAGTTTTCTTCAAAATCAGGATTCATTAATTGTAAGAAAGTTCAACACAGGATTTGTGCGGGTGCTGGAAGTTTGAATTTTAGTCTAGTGTTTTAAGTGCTTAGATTTTGGATGAAGTGCTTAAAAAACTGCGTAAATATAATTGCTCTTATAATTTATCTTGCTAATAAGTAATAAAAAATAACTTACTATATATATATATATATATATATATATATATATATATATATATATATAATAAACATCTTTTTTTTATTTATTTATATATATTTTTTTCCTTATTGTACCTTTGGATTTAGCAGTGGGAGAAGACTTCATAAGTAAACCATGCATGGAATTAAAATAAATATAAATTTAAGATGCGAGTAAACAACATTTAAGAGAGTAAATGACAGTAATTCAATGTTGGGCTTGGCAAACATGCCATAATTTTTTTTTTCTTAGAATACTATACTGTACTATAGAACACTAACAAAAAGCATCTGATATAAATGTGATTAATTATACATGTAATTTGCCACACCTGTAAAGTGCTGGGAAAAAATTTGAAAATGCACATAGGAAGTGCTTGAAAAGTTCTTAAGTTTGATTTTGGATAAGGTGTAAGAACCATTTCAATAGAACTGGAGTTATTTCAAATAATTATGTATCATCATTAGTAATTTTGCTTCATATTTTGATAATTTGCATGCACTCTTGCTTAGTAAAAGTAATTCCTTTTTTTAAATAAATAAAAATAATACAATTTACAGACTCCAACCACTCAGACTGTAACGTACTACATAGAATATATGCTCACCTTTACTGGATGCAAATAATTGTAATTAGAAGTCAGCTGTGGACAAATGAATACAAAAATGCATTTTCCACCAAACATTTGGGGGACAAAACTGCTTACAATGGAGGACATGTGGACGCCTCAGTGTGCTAATGACTTGGGCTCATTTGATGCACTGTGTGGGGAGCCTCGCTGCAGTGACTGAAGACAGGTCTGATAGGTGGGCTGAGGGGGAGAGAACGGGGACCGAGCCCATAAAAAGGCAGATGTCTGTCTCCTTAATGTGCCATCTGTTCATGGACCCACTGATGGCTGCACAGGGAACACTTTGTCACAACAAAAGCAAGAGCGTAATCAGCCATTTGTCCTGTTGTTGTTTGTTATTTTTCCTGTTGCTCATTTGAACTTTTTTTTTTCTTTCTTTTCCTTCTGTATCCTTGTTGATATTTCTGATCTGCATAATTATTTCTCTCACCTTTAATGTCTACTCTCTCTCTTTCTTTGCTTTTGTCTTTCCAGGAGCAAGATTTATTTTTCTTTCATGACCTGAGCCCGGGTAGCTGTTTCTTTCTCCCTAAAGGAGCATACATCTATAATACGCTGATCGAGTTTATTAGGGTGAGTTTCCCTCTACATTTTAAATTCATAGATCATTCTGTTACTACAACGCCAATATCATCCATTAAAAAAAATTACAATAGCAAGAAAACAAGGGTGCGATGTGGAGCTGGGTTTTGCAGATGTCTATTAGGATATGCTAAATTGCATTTTATGGATTTCATGGTTCAGTAGACCATGTAATGGATAGGTTGGTCCACTTCAAGGACCCCATTAATTATTGTGGGCCAACTGCTTGAATATTTATGCATTTTCATGGACTGTTTTCTTGTACTGTGGTACATTTTGTCATGTAGAGTGAATACAGGAAGAGAGGATTCCAGGAAGTTGTCACACCGAACATCTACAACAGTAAACTGTGGCAAACCTCGGGACACTGGCAGCACTACAGTGAAAACATGTTCTCCTTTGAGGTGGAGAAGGAGATCTTTGCACTCAAGCCCATGAACTGCCCTGGACACTGGTACAAAACCTTTCTGATTTGTTCATTTGTGACATATGGTGTTTAAATAGATTATTGAATTTCCAGATTCAAGCCTGAATTGAGAAACTAAGGCTCCGTTCAAAAAAAAGCTTAGGCTGCTGACTTGTTGACCAGTCAGACAGTGACTCTGGAGGCAGTGTTTCTGCACAAAGGCACCTTGTAAAACTGATTTCAGACAGACGTCTGAGACAGCATAATAATTCAATCACATACAGCAAACTTGTAAGAGCTTTGGTTAGAATTAAGGGGATATTTGCTTACTACAATAGTAACTTCTCAAAATGCGTTTAAAACTGGAAAACATTGGTCAAATCATTTATGCACAAATTTACAGCAAAACGTCACTTCAAGACTCTATATTTATATTTTGTCAGAAATGGAAGGCAGTGAAGTGCTCATATAGGCTGTGCCTGAAATGTGATACTTCCTTTCTATATAGTACATGAAAAAGAGTAGGTGAGCGGAGTACTATATCTGAATTCATAGAAAGAAGAAAAAAAAAAACAGTACGCGAGAAGTACCTGGATGACCTACCACTTTTGGCAAGATTTTGAAGTGCGCATCCAATGGATGTTACGCTATCCCATAATGCCACTTGAGAGAATTCATGAATGAAAGTGAAGCGACGCAACTGAGGCAAGTAGGTCACGTGATCATGACAAATGAAGGATGTAGTATTCCATTCATTATACTCCTGCCATTCATACTATTTAGAATGTAGTTTTCTATGGTTGTGTAGTAAATTCAAATGTAGTACATACTCGAGTGGTTGGCAATTTCGGACACAGCCATAGACTGCCTTTGAAATATGATCAGAATATGGTATTTACCGAGAAGTAGAATTTGGATTCAGACATGTCTTGATGCCTTCCTTCCTTAGAATGCTGCCTCCAAAGACAGCATTTTAGAGTTTTCAGACACAAACACATCTCAGTAGACATTTTTGACCACTGTGTTAGTCATAACACACATCGAACTGAATCTTTTACAAAATCACGGTGTGACTACACTCTATGGACTTGTATCTCCTAAAACAATATTTTGATTTATGACATCAGAATCACCCTGACCATCTGATGATTTGTATGGAATAATATTATGATCATTATTTTCAGTAGTATTCCAGCACATTGTAAGCGTACATTAGTATCATTTGCTTTTAGCAAATGAATAAAATTTTTGAATTAGAAACTGTGATGTGTGACATTAAACTTAAGCAAATCTTTACTAACATTAAATACTAATGTTTGTTAATCATAAAAGGCAGGACGGTGCTGCTGAATTCTACATGTTTGGTAAGGAAAATAATTTTTGAGTAGATTTCTCTTTATCTAGAGTTGTTTGTTGTTTTCCAGTCTAATGTTTGACCACCGGCCGCGCTCTTGGAGGGAACTGCCCCTGCGTCTGGCTGACTTTGGGGTTTTGCATCGTAATGAGTTGTCTGGAGCTCTGACTGGCTTGACCAGAGTCAGACGCTTCCAACAAGATGATGCTCACATCTTCTGCTCTATGGACCAGGTGTGTTACTGTTGAATACACAATGCTTTTTGTGACTTGTTGCTATCAGTGTTCACTGAAATTCTAAATATGTGGGTCAAACATAAATTGTCCCGTTCGCAAAAATAAAAAGTACAAATGTACAAATGGGATTTTATATACAGTCGTGGCCAAAAGTTTTGAGAATTACATAAATATTGGAAATTGGAAAAGTTGCTGCTTAAGTTTTTATAATAGCAATTTGCATATACTCCAGAATGTTATGAAGAGTGATCGGATGAATTGCATAGTCCTTCTTTGCCATGAAAATTAACTTAATCCTGAAAAAATGACATTGCTGTCATTAAAGGACCTGCTGAGATCATTTCAGTAATCGTCTTGTTAACTCAGGTGAGAATGTTGACGAGCACAAGGCTGGAGATCATTATGTCAGGCTGATTGGGTTAGAATGGCAGACTTGACATGTTAAAAGGAGGGTGATGCTTGAAATCATTGTTCTTTCATTGTTAACCATGGTGACCTGCAAAGAAATGCGTTCAGCCATCATTGCGTTGCATAAAAATGGCTTCACAGGCATGGGTATTGTGGCTACTAAGATTGCACTAAATCAACAATTTATAGGATCATCAAGAACTTTAAGGAAAGAGGTTCAATTCTTGTTAAGAAGGCTTCAGGGCATCCAAGAAAGTCCAGCAAGTGCCAGGATCGTCTCCTAAAGAGGATTCAGCTGCGGGATCAGAGTGCCACCAGTGCAGAGCTTGCTCAGGAATGGCAGCAGGCAGGTGTGAGCGCATCTGCACGCACAGTGAGGCAAAGACTTTTGGAAGATGGCCAGGTGTCAAGAAGGGCAGCAAAGAAGCCACTTCTCTCCAAAAAAAACATCAGGGACAGATTGATCTTCTGCAAAAAGTAGGGCGAATGGACAGCTGAGAACTGGGGCAAAGTCATATTCTCCGATGAAACCCCTTTCCGATTGTTTGGGGCATCTGGAAAAAGGCTTGTCCAGAGAAGAAAAGGTGAGCGCTACCATCAGTCCTGTGTCATGCCAACAGTAAAGCATCCTGAGACCATTCGTGTGTGGGGTTGCTTCTCATTCAAGGGAGTGGGCTCACTCACAATTTTGCCCAAAAACACAGCCATGAATAAAGAATGGTACCAAAACACCCTCCAACAGCAACTTCTTCCAACAATCCAACAACAGTTTGGTGAAGAACAATGCATTTTCCAGCACGATGGAGCACCGTGCCATAAGGCAAAAGTGATATCTAAGTGGCTCGGGGACCAAAACGTTGAAATTTTGGGTCCATGGCCTGGAAAATCCCCAGATCTTAATCCCATTGAGAACTTGTGGTCAATCCTCAAGAGGCGGGTGGACAAACAAAAGCCCACTAATTCTGACAAACTCCAAGAAGTGATTATGAAAGAATGGGTTGCTATCAGTCAGGATTTGGCCCAGAAGTTGATTGAGAGCATGCCCAGTCGAATTGCAGAGGTCCTGAAAAAGAAGGGCCAACACTGCAAATACTGACTCTTTGCATAAATGTCATGTAATTGTCCATAAAAGCCTTTGAAACATATGAAGTGCTTGTAATTATATTTCAGTGCATCACAGGAACAACTGAAACAAAGAACTAAAAGCAGTTTAGCACAAACTTTGTGAAAACAAATTTTTGTGTCATTCTCAAAACTTTTGGCCACTACTGTACATAGAAAAATATTAAATGCAACCGAAGCATCAACTTTATTCTTCAGATAACTTGTGAAAATCAAATGTCAAATATGGCTGAAATAATGCTTTGTGAACAATCAGCACAACATATATATTTTTGTATAATAATACATTAATATTTAAATTTTTAAATAGTTTTATTTGTATTAATTAATATGTCATTAAATTAAATTGTTCTAAATATTCCTGACAATATATTTTAGTGATTGACTTTTGCAAATCATTGTCAAAAAATAAGTAAATAAAGTAGTATTGCACTTCTATTGATGCTTGAAGTGAAAACTTAAAAAAATAAAATTAATCTTTGATCCATAATTAGTGATTCCTTTTATTTATTGATCTAACTGTATTAGAACCCTATATGTTTGCAGTGCATTAGAAACATATGTGCTTTATGAGCCTATGAATTAGTTTGAACTGTAATCAGGAGTTTATTTTTTGTTCTTCTCTTACTCTTGTCAGATTGAGTCTGAGATCAAAGGTTGCCTGGACTTCCTGCGTACGGTATATGATGTGTTTGGCTTCACATTCAAACTGAACCTGTCCACCAGGCCTGAGAAGTTTCTAGGAGAACCTGAAGTGTGGGATCAGGCTGAGAAGGTAGAATTCAAAATTTAAGCTCAAAAAAGAGCATAAGCAAACCACAGTCTTTAAAAATTTCAGAGTTGATAGCAGATTGTTTTCTTTTAGATAATGTGTTTTTTACAGACTTTTCTTATGATTAGCAAGGCTGCAAAAATAAAGTAAATAACAGTTATATTTGAATACCCTTTAAAATGTATTTCTGTGATGACGGTTGAGTATTCAGCAGTCATTACTTCTGTCACAATTTTTATTCTAAAAAGATTCGGTGCTCAAGAAACAAAACTGATCAATGTTAACAGTTTTGCTAAGCAATATTTTTGTTTACACAAATGTCTTTCATGTACTTATAAACTTCTAAGTTTACTTCTAATTTTTTTTTTTTTTCAGGATTATTTAATAAATGTAAAATTTCAAAGAACCAATTTTTGTAACATTATTATTTGCCTTATTCAAATATTTACATTTGATAAACTTAAAATGCATTTCTGAATAAAACTTACTTTTTCATAAGAATTCTACTGAACCTAAGGTTTTCAATTTAATAGATTGGAATTTTACCATTTTCAAGTCATGTCATCAATATGCAACAATGTTTTTTTTATCAGTATTTAATAACATGCATGATTAATCATGAATATTTAGCTTCACTTCATTAAGCCCTTATTGTTTTTAGCAACTGGAGAACAGTCTGAATGATTTTGGAGAGAAATGGGTTCTAAATCCCGGTGATGGGGCTTTCTATGGACCAAAGGTACAAACAAATGAATAAAGCATAACATGAACACTGTGTAATATTAAATTACTGTCCTTTTAATTTTAATTATTTTGTCTTTTTCTTTCATACAGATTGATATTCAGATAAAGGATGCCATCGGCAGGTATCACCAATGTGCCACCATTCAGCTGGACTTCCAGTTGCCCATTCGCTTCAATCTCACATTTGTAAGGTGTGTTTACTCAGTGGAACATTACGGCTTTGTCTGTATACAATAATGAGAGTAATAAATAAAATTGGGTGCCTAAGAGAACATCCAGAGACCTGATTTCAGTTCCTTGTACAACAGTGACATTTTGTGGTTCTATTTGATTACTGCACTGTAAGTTGTTGATCTTTTAGACCTTGTGTCTCTTCAGCCATGATGGTGATGACAAGAAGAGACCGGTGATCATTCATAGAGCCATCCTGGGCTCAGTGGAACGGATGATTGCCATCCTGACAGAAAACTATGGAGGGAAATGGTACGGCTAAGGAGGAGACTCTCACATGATGATATTTATTCATAACACTACTGTATATGTTTGCATAAAATCAGGTGAATGGTTTATTTCCCACAGGCCACTCTGGCTGTCTCCGCGTCAGGTGATGGTGGTTCCAGTTGGACCCACCTGTGATGAATACGCCCAGAGAGTACGTTCGGCTCACACCATACATTAGTAGCTGTTAGCTCTGATAATTTGGTGTTTAAGAAACATTTCTTGTTATTATTTGTGTTGAAAACAGTTATACTTGATATTTTTGTGGAAATGCTCTTTTAATTTTTGTATTCATTGATGCATAGAAAATTCAAAAGATAAAGTTTACTTGAGATTTAAATACAGTTGATCAGTTAAGTCCATTCTTGCTTTATAAAATTGTATTCATTTTTAATAAAATAGTATTAACTCTCTTTATTTTACTAAAGATACACTTTTTTTTCTGGCTGATACTTATTTTATTAAACTATTAACTGATTCTGACACCAATATTTTTCACTTCCTCCCTTTTTTTTATTTATTTATTTTTTTAATTGAATCAATACGTTGTGATCATGATGTAAATTAGAATATTAATTCAGTGTTTTTAGTTCATTCAAAAGTGTTTTTAGTTCAAAAACACATTTTAAGATTTAATATTTAGTTTACTGGTACATCAGATCATTGTCATTCAACGTGGATTCTATCAATTTAACATTATTATTAATATTATTATAATTTAAGTATTGAAATGCAGGTATGTGCAACACCCTAAAAATAACAAAAACCATTTGTCCGTCTGTCCATCCATCCTGTTTGTTTATTAGTGATTAATACAGTTGATCTTTTATTATATACACGTTAAATATGAATATGTATGCTGCTCAGTTTACAATCCATTAGTGTCTGTCAGCTCTGATTCTAGCATGAATTAAAAGACCATTATTAGAATTAAAGGAAATCTTTGTCACCAACAGGTACAACAGGAGTTCCACAAAGTTGGTTTGATGACGGATGTGGACTTGGACCCAGGCTGCACTCTGAACAAGAAGATCAGGAATGCTCAGTTAGCTCAGTACAACTTCATTTTAGGTGAGTGATCCAACGTAACTTTTTTTTTTTTTTTTTTTTTTCAGTCCTGGAGGTCTGGTGTTCTGAAGAGTTTAGCTCCAACATGCCTCAACACACCTGCCAGGATTTTTTTTCTGGCAAGCCCCAGTAAGACCTTGATTACCTGTCTAAAGGCCCTGGTATACTTCAAACAAAGTTGTTTTTTCGATCATTGCTTGAGGATAAAAAGACGTTTGAAAAGGCTGAGTGATAGTATACTGTTTCTGAACCTTCGGACACCCCCACGTGCTCGTCTAGTTTGTGTCTTTAAAATGTATATATCTGTACCATCGCTGCTACTCAACCCTCCAGTGTATTCATGTAGCTATTGGTGTTGTTGTGCTGGATGTTTTTCTCCTGCTTGACTATGAACTGTGAGAATACGAAGCATGTCAAAGAAGGCAGAGTTCAAGAACACACACATTGATTGCATTGTCATCACTGACCCAATGGTAGATCAAAAGTGTATAGGACCAAAACAAGCTCCCCAAACAGATCGCTTTGGTGGGCTGTTTTTAACTGCCAAAACGAACTAAAAAAACAACAACTACGTAGTTTTGGCCAGATTTTGTTTGAAACTACATCATTCCAGTTATTTTTTTCAATTTCGTTTGAAGTATACTGGGGTCTTAAGGTGTGTCTAATTGGGGTTGGCCCTCCAAGACCGAGTTTGAGCACCACTGGTTTAGATACCCTAAAAGTGTTGGTGTGTTCTCGTTTACTAACATTTGTGCAAATATTATAAATATCTGCCCATATAGCTGACAAAATAAAGGTCACACTTATTGTTGTTTCATAAAAAAGCAAGCACTCCCCACATTTCTTATCATTTTTTGATTGGAAGTAAAAATAATTTGGAAGTACCTTTGCAGTGTTATATTTGTTGAAAACAAACTTTATGGAAACACTGTTTTGAGTGGTGTTTAAAAAGATATGTAAATGTGCTGGATTCCTTTTTTATCACAGTGACAAAATTGAACACAAGAAAAAGAAAAGTGGTGAAAACAGCATTTAATAAAGCATCTGATCATAGTGAATATGTTTGCACAAGCTTTGTAATTCACAAGCATCATGTTGACATTAAATATTGTGCTGATGTGATTTATTGTTTGTGTTTTATTGTGACGTTATACATGCTGTTGCTTATTGTAAATAATCAGAAATTTATTGCCAGTTATGTTTACACATATGGGGAATTTGTTTAATTTATATAAATAAGTTTATTTCTAATATATAATTTAATTCTTAAAGGGATAGTTCATCCAAAATATCCTTAAGTGGTTTTTCAAACCTTTGAGTCTTCATTCAAGTCTTTTTTTTTTCTTTTTCTATTGAACACAAACGTAGATATTTTGAAAAATGTTAGAAACCGAGCTCAACCCATTGACTTCCATAGCAGGAAAAACAAATACTATGGAAATCAATGGTTACCAGTTTCCAACACTTTTCAAAATAACTTATTTTGTGTTCAGCAGAAAAAAAGAAACTCAAACGTGCCTGTCACAAGTGAAGGGTTAGTAATTGATGACAGAATTTTCAGTTTTGTCTGAACTATCCCATTAATTGCAGCCCTTTTAAATGACACATATCAGCTGCATATACATATGGTCATGGATTAATTGTGATCTTACCTTTCACGGTTTTCATTGACAGTGGTGGGTGAGAAGGAGAAGAGCAGCGACTCGGTGAATGTTAGGACTCGTGACAACAAGGTGCATGGAGAGAGGAGTCTGACAGACTGCATGGAGCGCCTCAAACAGCTGAAAGCCTCCAGAAGCCGAAACGCAGAGGAGGAATTCTGATCTCCACAAACCTCACGCCAAATATTACTTCACATCCCATAAACTCAAAACACCACTGGGGAACAGTGTGCTGGTCTTCAGCTTACAGTAGATCATCCATAACCTCTCCGCTGGATCAGTGGGTGGTTCAGGGGCTCCCGTTTTAAATCACTGACAATATTTCGTAATGAATCAGTCAGTTGTCCTAAAGTCTTTAGATCTGATTGTCAATGCTTTACTTTCAAATCCACTGTAATAAATATTATGGGAATGCTCAATTGTCACATAGCCAAAGTCCTTTGTTACAGGAAAGAGGCTTTTCTGTCAATGTATGTGGATAGGGGAAAATGACGGTAATGTCTGGAAGTGATTATGATGTGTTAAAGAAATAAAACAATAAATATTTTCAATTTTATGTCTCATTTGTGCTGTAATTACTTAAAAAATGTTAAACGGTTTGCATTAAACATTTAACAGTGAAACAGTAATTATTATTATTATTTTAGCATCCATTCATGTTTTATTTATTAGTAAAACATGAACAAGAAATGAGGTACAGAAATAACAGACCAAATATATTTAGTCGTTTATGCTAAGTGAAACGTTGGATTACTTTCGCTTTCACTTGAGTTTTTCAGCTGACTGAGGAGAAATCACGTGACTGCACTTGCAAGTCTAAGCAAACGAACCCAATAGTGCAAATAAACGCGAGAGTAGTAAACTAGCACCAGACCTGGAGTTTGATGTTTTAATATTATTTTGAGCATATTGCAGTTTTATTTTTCTCGGTGAAAAATGTCGTTATGACAGCTGTTTTGTCTGGATGTTTACTGCCAAATGAGATTTGATTTTTGTTTTTGTTTTTGTTTGCTTTGTGTTTACTCACAAAAAGTTCTGTTGCCGGACAGAAATGCTGAACAGGCGGCGATGTTTATAACGACAGTTTAGAGATTTGGATTGATTTATTTTGTTATTCGATCAATTATTCCCCTGACGAGGTAAGTCAAAATCATTTTGTAGCCTGTGTGTTTGTGGGAAAGAGGAAAGAATAAACTGTAATAGACGTTATATTGGGCATGACATCGTGGAGTTATGACACGTCATATAAATATATAAAGCCAATATTAGCGAAATATCTTGAAGTCTAGATATTCTTTATAATGCAGATCTACTTCAAAATTTAGACTTGCCTGGACTTTGTAGAACACAAGAGTCTGTATCAGTTAATTTTATTAATAATATTTATATTTTTCAAGGTCTTTATTTCAAAGAGAAACTGGCTAAATCCACAAATTAAATAGCTTACTTCCGCGTTGAAAGATACTGTTTCACTTTCATTTTTTCTTCCTTATATATGTTTTGTTTTAATTAAGATAATATTCCTTCAAACCGAAAAATACCACGAAATAATAAATAAATGCTGAAATCGCATTTTTAAATAATAATAATTATAATTATAATACTAATAATAAACATTATTATTATTAATAATAATAACAATAAAAACAATAATGATTATAAATTAATGAATAATAATAAATTATATATTATATATAATAATAATGAAATAAATTAAAAATAAACATAAATTAATGAATAAATAAACAAAAATGCTATTTATATGCCATGTGGTGGCAGTGTAGCACAGTATTATTATTTTTTTAATATATATTTTTTTGCAATTTGAATCTGTATTTTACTTATTTAGATACCCAAAGGAAATGAACTAACTTCAAATGAGAAGCAATTCTGGGAGAAAGCAAGGCCAGAGACTGAATTTCAAGGCCAGTATTTCCAGGCAATGGCCTCTATACGATTCGGACTGAACGATCCGGGCAGCACAGCCATGAAAAACCCTGTTCATCAGAGAAGCTGCGTCGCTTCGCCATGTGGATAATCACCAAACACCAAGAGGAGGACATATTTTCTTTTGGTTATCAAACATAATATTCAGACTACAATAATAAAAAATGAATCAAATAAATTCCGCACACAATGGTGAAAGTCAAGTGGCTTTTGGCACTTTGTAATTAGTCAAGATCAATTTTGATGATCATCTCCAGCATTCATACCTCAATAACAATTTATTGGCGCATGTCAGGTTTTGTTTATATACAGTATGGACCACAAGATGATGTGACAACAGTGTAAAATTTATTTTCTCAGTTAAAGCTAGTTCACCCCAAAAATGAGAATTTACACCCCATTAATCATTTTTCCCCCACGAGTGGTTCTAAACTTTTGAATTAATTTATTTCTGTTGAAAACAAAACAAGATATTCAGAATGTTTGGGAAAAAAGTAGCAATTGACATCCAAAGTAGGAACAAAAAATACTTCAGTTAATGGCTGCTGCTTTCTGACATTCTTCAAAATATCTTCCTCTACGTTCAACAACAGAAATTCAAACAGGTTTGGAACAACCGGAGGGGCAGTAAATGATGCCAATTTTCAATTTTTTTGGGGTGAACTATTGCTGCCTGCATCCTATTTTCTTGTAGTAGATTATATGAAATCAATTAATTTTATTCAATTTTTTTTCTTCTTTCTGTAAAAATAGTGCTCTGTTCTTTATGCACACAAGTTAAGCTACTAAAAGAAACAGAACTTTGGTTTAAACGTGCCTAGGGATAAAAACATCTCTACCTCGCTCCTATTACAATAAATGCAGTATATTTAATACTCATACATTCTTTATACACACACAAACTCAGACCAAGATAACAATATAGCAAAGTACTTTCTCAGTTATATACAATGCTGTTTATTTTGATGATCTCTATATGAGAAGCTTTTACCTAAATATCTGGGCATGATTTGTACTGCATTTCTACATTCACCATAAAATGATTGCACTGTTTGTGTGTGCACGCACATGTATATGTATAACATATGAATTAATAAAAATAATAACAATTAGTTGTGTCGTATTTTGTTATCTGTAAAATCCATTTCAGAATTCTGAGCATTTTGTAATTTTGTCTTTTTATTGTTGTTTTGTTGTGTTTTACTCTGACCCCTCAGAAGCATGGATTACAAATTAATATATGTATTAATGCCTATATGTTTTTGCCTACAGGAAACGAAATGTGAAAATGTACTGCATTTGCAACTAATCATTTGCATTTGTAACTAAATTTCTGTAATCTGTTAACCAAATCTAGTTGTTACAACCTTGTGTGTGCAGTATAGGCTGTCTTTGATACTTGCTATTCATCTGATGTCCACACGATGGTGCTGTTCTCCAAGACTAAACATTTAACTTAAAAAAAAAAAGACGAAGTCAGAAAGACAGAGACAGACCGACGTCTAATCCTTTCTTCGATTGACCCCTGGCCCCATGATATATACCAGAGAGTCGGTGAGTGCTCCATGAATCTTCAATCGTCTCTGAGTAGATTCTCGCCATATGTTCCGCCAGGCATCTGGCCATCCGGGTTAAAATGCTCCATTGAGCTAAACAAACTGAGCTTCTTCTGCACACACAAACCCCTTGTAGGAGTACAATGAGGCTGCATGAGTTCGCTGTTCTGGATCAAGACTCACCAGCACACATGAACAGAGTCACGGCTCATCAGCCAACCTCTGGAGAGAGAAAAAAAAAAAAAAACTACCAAGAGAATCCTTTAGAGAAGTGCTGATACTAAACAAATAAAACCAAATAGCCTACCGCTCACAAGGGTAGATGGGTAATTGATCTCAAAATAGTTACACAAAAGTAAGAATTAATAATAGTTTTTATACCATTTATTAGACTTGGTTTTGTAAATTTTTGCGTATAATTACCAATTCTACAAATTCTACCAATTCAACACTACCTACTGCGCCACCTCGCCGCCCCATAGAAAAATAACCTTAATTAATATTGTTCACATGGGTTTCATCCGGGTGCTCCGGTTTCCCCCACAATCCAAAGACATGCGCTATAAGTGAACTGAATAAACTAAATTGGCCATAGTGTATGAGTGTGTGTGTGTGTGTGTGTGTGTGTGTGTGTGTGTG
>CAIGQV010019084.1:896856-915059 GCA_903798115.1 Danio jaintianensis
CCAAAATAACTTCATAATATTTATATTTTCATTTGCACACCCAATGGGTCACACTTTATTTTGATGGTCCGTTTGTTTAATTTAAGTTACATTGCATCTACATGCCAACGAATTCTCATTAGATTGTAAGTAGACTGTTAGGTTGGGGTTAGGGTTGGGGTTAGGGTTAGGGTATCAACAGTATTTTGGTTAGAGCAGTATCAACAGATATTAAGCAGACAGTCTACTAATACTCAAATGGACCATCAAAATAAAGTGTTACCAAACAATGTAATTTTCATTGAAAAAAAATCTGCCAAAATATGATATGGTGTAAAGTATTCAGTGTGCTGTTGTAACACAGAGTGTCTGTTATTTTATGATTACATTATGATATATAGAAAAGTATTGTGATTTATTATTATTTAATACTTGCATTCTTCAACAAAATAATGTTTACATTTTTGTGTTAGAAGATGTATATATAGTGACACATACAACATTATATAACATTTTTTTCTTATATTTTATTTTATTTTATTTTTAAAATGATACCATTTTGCACCTTGTGCACTTTTCATACATGTTCTTATATTTTATTTTATTTAAAAAAAATAAATGACAAAGTATAAAGTAATATATTTTAATACATATAATACATAATTACATATTACTTAAATAGTTACAATTATATAATTATAATTTATGAATTTCATTCATTTTCTTTTCGGCTTAGTCCCTTTATTCATCAGGGGCCACAGTGGAATGAACCAACAACTTATCCAGCATATGTTTTTCATAAACATAGCATATGCCCTTCCAGCCACAACCCAACACTGGGAAACACCCATACACTCTTGCATTCACACACATACACTACGGCCAATTTAGCTTATTCAATTCACCTGTACCGCACGTCTTTGGACTGTGGGGGAAACCGGAGCACCCGGAGGGAATCCACGCGAACACGGGGCAAACTCCACACAGAAGTGCAGCCGGGGCTCGAACCAGCGACCTTCTTGCTGTGAGGCGATCATGCTACCCACTGCGCCACCGTGGCACCCATTTATGAATTTAATTTCTTGATAATACTATGATAAACTATGATATAGTGATAAACTATGATAAAGTTTTTATTGTGATTTATTTAAAATGTTATTTATTCATAAAAAAATACTGTTCTTCATAATAATTATATAATGTTAACGTTTTATTATGCACCAACAGTGTGTTTTAAACAAAAGTATACAGTAAAGTATTTGTTATTCTTACATGAACTATTCAATCATAAAATATTACTCTTTAATATAATTAATGTTAGCATACTTATGCACACAATGCATTTTGTATTTGATTTTATGATTAAAAACAACATTATGTTTAATTAATAAGGCATTCATGTTATTTTACAAAACATATTCATTTTTAGTAATAATATTAAAGTTATTATTTTACATATGCATCAACCACTATAATTGTAAATCCCAGCAGTCTCAGTCTCAGCGGGTTATTGCTATTTCAATACATCCCATCCAAAGAAAAATCAGCATGTATTTTTCATGCTGGCGAGTTGATGGGAGGAATGTTGCCTATATGCATGTCAAAGCCTGTCAAAGCGCAGCGGTGAGTTGCATTTCAATGAGAATCTGCGTGCATTCAGCAGTCCCTTCAGCTTCCATTACAGAGACGCCATTCCACCCCCTCACACCATCAATACCACTTCTGTGCTCATGCCCCCCCAAAAATAAATAAATAAACACACTCAATTCAGTGGTAATGACCAGGCTCTTAGGTCATTGCATTGGCGACCTGGAGATTTGGCCCCTTACCGACAGAGTGCATGTGTGTTTTACAGTCTGTAAAGTGTTTGAGGTCATCGCTCATTAAGTGAATTTACAGTAAAAGCTGTGTATGGGCACCGATGAAGGTCATTTGATGCAGATGCTCTATTTTTTGGGCCAGAGCGAACATTTGAGGTGGAAAAAAGAGAAATCATGAGCATTTCTACAAACACAGTTCACTGCAGGGGGAAATCAGACACTCAGCACCCTTCTGTACAGACGCACACGCACACGCACACACACACACACACACACACACACACACACACACACACACACACACACACACACACACACAGTCAAGGTCAACAACATATCAGCAAATGTGACAGGCCAAAAGAAGAAAAAAAAAAATCAAGGAAATTTTGTCAAGGGAGCGCTGTTCTACTTTTAAGAGTGTAGTTTTTGAAGTTGTGCCACATGACAAATTGTTTTATGTCTTGAGGTGATGCTACTCAAATAGGAAGCATTCAGGAATAATGATACACCAAACCACACATCCTGGAGATGTTTCACAGATTCGTTCTTATTTAGACCAAATTTAGTTTCAGAATAAGTTACACTTTTAAAAAATGAAGGTAACTGGAGCAGTTCCTTTCCAAAAGATACATTTTCTATCCTTTTTTTTAGATAATAATGTGTACCTTTGTTTCAGAAATTTTATAATAAAACCTAGTTCATTCATTTATTCATTTTCTTTTCGGCTTAGTCCCTTTATTCATCAGGGGTCGCCACAGCGGAATGAACCGCCAACTTATCCAGCATATGTTTTACGCAGCGGATGCCCTTCTAGCTGCAACCCATCACTGGGAAACATCCATACACACTCATTCACACACATACACTACGGACAATTTAGCTTACCCAATTCACTGCATGTCTTTGGACTGCGGGGGAAACCGGAGCACCCGGAGGAAACCCACGCGAACACGGGGAGAACATGCAAACTCCACACAGAAATGCCAACTGACCCAGCTGAGGCTCAACCCAGCGACCTTCTTGCTGTGAGGCGATTGTGCTACCCACTGCCCACTGTGCGGCCCCAAAACCTAGTTTAAGTATTAAATTCATCATCATCATTATTACACATCTCTCTTAAATGATTGATTGTGATTGGTCAGATTTTGCATTCCAGTCTGAGTTATTCTTCAAAAACAGTAAAAAAAAAAATGTCCAGGAAACTGAGCAATTATTCAAACTGTCTCTATTTGCCAAAGTTTTTCAGTAGTACCAGTAACAATTTGGTTGAGGTCACAATTCATGCTATTAACTACTTGCTTGTTACCTGCCTTTTATAAAGATATTAACTGTTCATTAGTTGTTATAAAGTATTATCTTATTCTGCATCCTTAATGGTCACATGAATTGCTTTGAAATGAGCATTTTTATTCGATGTGTGATGTAATCTCAACCGAAACATGAAAAGAGGGTGGGACATAGAGTAAATCCTCCCCTTAAAAAAAGCAGCCAATACCATTTTGTTTTATCACCACTCTGTCAGTGAGAGTGGTTGAGGGCAAGCACATCAAATGTGAAGCATCTTGAAGGGGACGGGGCATGTCAGACACTAGAGAACATTTGATTGGTCACAATTTGATGATAAACTGAAGTATGAGGTGACGTGAATAGGTAGAAGTGACAAGCTTTACATGTTTATATTAGTTGTATATATCCTAAATGCTCATTTTGTTACTGTTTTAGTGTGCACAAGCTTATAGATATCCTAAAAAGGAACAATACTGATACTAACATCTAAAAAATATATATTGTAATACCTTTAATCCTACCCAAAACCTAAACTTAACTACCACTTTACTAACTATTAATTAACAACTAGTAGTTTATTAAGCTAGTGTTAGTTAATGGTTTGTTAATACCATGAATTGTGACCTAAACTCAAAAAAGTGTTACCAAAGTATGTTGAAACAGGAATACAGAGCAGAACACAATTAAGCAGCATTTAACAATAACCACAGTCTAAGAGTAAGCTGCGTCTCCTACTAATCTTTTCTATAAATGACATTTCTGTAATGTCGAAGGTGAATTTTTAGTCCTCGTTACTCCATTCGTCAGTGTGTAGCAGTAGTGGACATGAGCAGCGCTGAAACATCAGTGTTGTGCCAGGCTTCTGTGGTGTTTTTCTACTGTGGTTGCGGAGCAGAATTTGACAGAAAGTAAAGCTGGGCTCTCCTGCAAGTGGCCAGTGAAAGCACGTACGGCTGACCAGGGTGACCACAGACCAAACCTAAAGAGTGGTAATAGATCTGAATTTCAGAGCAGTTTTTCTTTCTCGGGGTTAAGAGGTTTTGCAGCTTTTACCCACCTGCTGTCTCTTTTTAATAAGGCACAGTGTCTGCATTCAGTGTGACCAACTTGTACCCTAGAGCCTTTTGAAGAGAATCCAGCCCTTTGCTTCTTCTTGAAAGCCTCAAGCTGATTACAAACCTGTCGTCAACGAGTGCTGGATCCAAAGATATGTCCTGTCTTCAATCCTGGATTAATTAGACTTCTGCGATACGGGCGAGAGGCCAAATTAATTTTGTAATCTGTCTTCGAATAAACAAGAAGCTTTTGGGCAATGCCGCATTCCTGGTTTTTTGCTTCATTAGGACCACGCCGTTCTTTTGAGAAGGTCATAATGGGATTTCTATGGAGCGAGAAGCACCCCGAGTGCTGTAATGTTTAGTAGCGGGTGCATTATCCCATTTTGAAAAATTCACTCAACGCTTCTTTTTTTTCCCCCTTCCAAGCTAATGTCTGTTTTTCATGATCTCCTGTTTGAATACTTATGACCCTGTGACCGAATGTTAAATTTAATGCCCAATTTAACACGGGCTTTCTTGTCAGATGGCTCTTTGTAGTGGTGGTCCTGTAATCCTCCATCAGGAAGCGGGCTGTTGTTGATGTGTGAGCTCATTGTGTGTGTGTGACAGCGCGGCCCCTGGGTCCGGCCCTGAAGCTGTCAGGTCTCGCTGTCACACTTCTCTGCAGGCACGGCCACAGCCAGCTCTCAGCGACAGGCAGGGGTCCTGAAGCCAGGGCCTACAGAGAGATGCCAGTCTCGGCTGAGGAGCAACAGGGAGTGTCAGAGTCCAGGTTTCATGGGTGAAGTGCGGCTTTGTCTGTGTGTCTCGGAAATCTGCTGTTTATTTGGGCTGTGATGCATAACTTGAGCCTTACAATAGAATAAACATGAGTACCTGGTAAGATATTAATACCAACGGTTGATTGTCAGATATCACAGCTTATACTATAAATTGTTCAAGCAGCTCTTATTATAATTCACTAAGTTTTTGTTTTGTTTTGTCTTTTTAATTAATATATTTATTTTTTTTATTCAATAAAATTCATTCATTCATTCATTTTCTTTTCGGCTTAGTCCCTTTATTAATCTGGGGTCGCCACAGCGGAATGAACCGCCAACTTATCCAGCATATGTTTTGAATAACAAATCATATTTCTAAAGGATTATGTGAAAACTCCTTATCATTACAGGACTAAATAGCATTTAAATACATTTATTTATTTATTTTCATTTTATTTAATTTTATTCACTATTTATTTATTTATACTTTACAATAAGATCCCACTTAACCAGGGTTTCTGTAGCTCTTAAAAAGCTTAAAAACTCTTTTACAATTTAAGGCCTTAAAGTCTTACATTCATAAAGTAAGTACATTTAATGTCACATGCACTGTGCACACACACACACACATACACACGCACGCACGCACGCACGCACGCACACACACACACACACACACACACACACAGTAAAAAATGCTGGGTTCCACACAATTCCTTCATTTTATTTTCTCCCAATACAAATAGATTAAGTTAAATTATATATATATATTTTTTTCAAATTTATGTTGATTGAACATAAAACATTAAGTTGTCCTAAAAAAACAAAAAAATGTTGTTGTTTCAGCTCATTTAAATTAAGTAAGCCTCAAAAAATATTTTTGGCACAAATGCATGCATGCACACAAACGAACGAATAATATAATCTCAAAAAGTTATGTCAATTATTTAATTCACTTTTCAATTAAATTTTTTATATTAAGTAAGTAAATAACTAAAATGTTCCTTTTTGTTTCTTTTTTTAAGGTGTTGTAGAGTGCTCAAAAGCTTAGTTTCTGGCAAAGAGATAAAGCTGATTAAACTGATGAAAAATTAATTAAAAAAATGGTATTTAACACTGTAATTTATATTTCATGTTAACTAGTGTAATTAATAATAACATTTTATTACTAATTGTTGTAAACATTATTGACACCCACTGGGAGTTGATTATCTTTGATATATTTTATATGGCGTAATAATATATTTTTAATACATTTAATTTAATAAATGCTATCAAATAGAAATAGAGCATTCTAACTGTCCCTGTAACATAAGGATAATAGACAAAAATAATATAAAGATTCAGTGTTTTGCATATTGGCATATTTTATTATAGACTGATTTATTTTGTGTCATTAACAGTTACGAGTCCATACCTGCAGTGCCAGAAACACACAGCAATAAAATATGAAATTGTGAGCAAAATTCATACTGTATCCACTGTATAATGTACATGAAATCAGACGGTATCCACAAGACAATGAGCTTTCAGCCCAGACTGCATACAGTAGCACAGATCTCATTGTAGATTAATGTATCTCGACTTTCCTTTGCTTTCATCTTTCAGCTAATCCTTTGTTTGCGCAGCTCTTAGTCTTGTCATCATGGTTTATTTAGGTGCTTTTCTCGTCTTAACAGCAGTCGTCTCTCCACACTGTTACAGTCCTTCCACAAGCCTGTTGCTGAGAGAGATGAAAGGTCCAGTGATTGTAACCGTAATCTTATTTGCTTTGTGGTAATGATTATGTTTAAGCTTTTTCAAACCTCAACTGAAAGTTATGAAAGTCCACTTAGAGTGAGCAGAATGAAATGGCAGAAAAATGAATACAGAACAAATTCGTGAAAATATAAATTTTCAGTTTTTAATGAAAATATTATTATAAATAATATAAAAAATCATGAAGATAAAAAACAGTTATCATATAAAAACAAATGGTACAACTTAAATCTTAAAATGAATACAAAGACACTTATTGAGTTTGAATAAAATAAATAGTAAATAAAATGGTAAAAGTGTGTATTTCATGTTATAATCTGGTTAAATTTATATTCGTCACATGGTTTACATTTGTTTTACTTGTAGTGTGTGGGTGTACTATTTGTTGCCATTTTAAACAAATGTTACATAAAGTGTTAGGTAATAAGTATTTTAATACACATATTTCTATAAATTATTTGTATTTACTAAACTATTTTCTCATGTTCCCTTTTGTATATTAGAGCATGTTTTTACAAACATTTTATGTAATATTTAATAAATATATCAATAAATATTTAGTCTGTAGCATGTTACTGCTCTGTTAAGATGTGTTGGCATTTGCGAATAAACATTACATTATTAGAACAATTAACTTATCTTCACAGAAAACCTAATAATAAAGTCAATCAACTGAATATGCAGTGCATAATAATAAATGTGTCTTTATTAATTATGCTAATTATGAGCTAACTTTAGCCATGTTGACCTTACAGCGTGTTAGCAAACACATTCAGAAACAAAAAATGGAAATTTCCAAAAATATGAAGTGACATGAAGGTAAAGTGTGAAAAAAATGATAAATCCTTCATAAACAGTGTAGAATTCTTGGTGGTGTTTTTTCACCACAGAACATATTTCTGTCCAAATATATAACGTTAACCAAGAGGTTCTCAGTGGCATGTATATTGCGAATCTACACTCTAATAATGCTGGGTTGTTGTTGCCCAACGTTAGGTCAAACAAGAACAAACCCAACATTTGTGTTAAAAAAAAATGTTTTAAATTTAATAAAAAAAAATAAAAAATTGGCATTTGTCCATATTTGACCGACATTGGGTAACGACAACCCAGCATTTTTTGGAGTGTACGGACACTCTTATATTCATTGGTATATACAACAACAAAACAATGTTTTCTGTTTTCTTTCTTTTTTTCTGTTACAGACATAGTAAATCTCTAGCTGTGTTAGTGAGTAAACAGAAATGCTGGTGCAGTGGGTGGTAACGTGTTGATTAAGGACCGGCAATATATAAAAAGATCACGATATGTCATGAGGGGAACAAAATTTGAATGGCTCCTGTTTCACAAGTATGTAGAAAAAGACTTACCAAAACAAGTGTTTTCTGGGTTGGTAGATGCACTGGAAACAGAAAAAGTCATTTTCATGATATGTCCCCTTTAAAAGCCTTTCTTTAAACAAATGCAATTTTCTAGGCATGAAGCATATAGTGTTTATTATTAAGTTGTTTTGGTTGTTGTGTTAAAAATATCAATTGGTCTCTTGTTTGAGTTTGGGTAAAACAGATCTTCCATCACCAAACGCTTCTTAACGGGATGGACAAATTATATTGTCACATCTTAATGCCCATTAATGGCAGAATGGCTCACAGCTCGTAAAAGTGGCAAGTTGACTAACTTTGGGCCGTGGACATGACTTCATCTTCTCTGTCCAGAGGTTAAAGCATGGATTGTGTTTTTGTTTCCTCGCAGCTGTGAAGGAACTGACTCATTGCAGAGCTTGTCACAAACCAGGGAGCTTAGACAGTTTAATATATAGGCTGTCAGCTCTTCAGACAGAGCTGTGTGTGTGGACAGAAAGACCACCTTTGTTTTGCTGCATGAAGCCATGGAATTACAGCTTATTTTCTAGGAGTGGACCTCAGTTTCCTTCACCAAACAGGGAAACATTGGGGTAAAAACAGACTGTGAGCTGGTACAAGTCTTACTTCAACATTTGTGCAAGAGACACATTAAAAATAATATTACAGCATGTTTTATCATTGGTTTTTGTTGGCAGCCTGAATATGAAAATAACATTTAAACTGTCATTTGATTTAACAAACAAATCAATCAAACACAAAAATTAACATACGTTTAATGAATGATTTCATCATTTGGAATAAAACATGGAATCAACCATTGCTAAAACTAAAGTTATGCAACGTGTTATGCATTGATTGATTGATTGATTGATTGATTGATTGATTGATTGATTGATGAAATTGTATAATATAGTAGAATGTAATAAATATGATACACACACATACATACACAGAAACAAATCTACATAAAAAAATTCTTACATTGATATTTAGATATAATTTGTATCATATACATGTATATTTTATATTTAAATATAAATAAACATTCTCAAATATATGTGTGCATTTATATATACATAATAATTATACACAGTACACACACTTATATTATGTCAAAACAAACTTTTATTTAGGATGCGATTAATCGCAATTAGTTTTGCCCAGCACTGATTAAAATCTACCACAATTAAATTATATTGTTCATTTGTACAAATATTTATACATATAAGAAACAAAAATATGGGCTGCACGGTGGCGCAGTGGGTAGCACGTTCCCCTCACAGCAAGAAGGTCGCTGGTTCGAGCCTCAGCTGGGTCAGTTGGCATTTCTGTGTGGAGTTTGCATGTTCTCCCCGTGTTCGCGTGGGTTTCCTCCGGGTGCTCCGGTTTCCCCCACAAGTCCAAAGACATGTGGTATAGGTGAATTGAATAATCTAAATTGGCTGTAGTGTATGTGTGTGAATGAGTGTGTTTATGTGTGTTTCCCAGTGATGGGTTGCAGCTGGAAGGGAATCCGCTGCGTAAAACAATTGCTGGATAAGTTGGCGGTTCATTCCGCTGTGGCGACCCCAGATTAATAAAATTTACTAATTGAATCACATTATAATAAAAGTAACTAATTACCCAAGAAAGTAACTATTGTCTTTATCATGAGATGGACACCAAATTGAATAAATGATTATTAAACATTGTACACTATGTGTTTACAAATACAATGTATATACAAATGTAATTTGTTTGATTACTCGTTACTGAAAAAAAAGCAACTCTTTTAGTAACAGCATTTACTTTTTACACCGTTTTTCCATCACTGAAAATACATAATATAAAACTGAATAAAATACAACAATATATTACAATATTACATACAAAAAAATAAAACAAATATCACATTAAAAACACTCAGTCTAGAATAAATTCTCTTTGATAATGATATGGTAATTTACCTCTAATTAAAAATACAAACCAACTGTAATTAGCATGTGTAAAGTGCTTCACAGTGGCATTTCGCCAGTTCAGAGAGTGAGGAGTCTGCCAAACTTTCCACCTGCTTTCCTCCATGGAGCCACTGATGTGAAACCCATATTTCCATTCTCCATATGATTATAAGAGCAGTGAAGGCAAGTGTCCGGCGCCCAGGAGAAGCCTGTTCCTCAGTGCCCAAAGCCATGGAGGTGGTGCTGGGTAATTACAGGGAGACTAAACCACCACCTTCACCTGAACCATGTCATATCAGCCCTGATTTATTCAACAGTGAAAGGATTCCTTGTAAGCCGTAAATAAGTTTTAATTGCCGTAAGCTGGTTACCGTTCTGTCTGTCTCCTCCCCTTCTTCCCTCTCCTTTGGCTGGGAACTTTGAGAGGATTAGGAATTGGTGGAGGGGGTTGTTGGGAAAAATTGTGTGCACAGCATGGCTCCTACAAGTGGAAGAAAACTCAGGACGGATTGTTCAAGATTTTAATGCAGCTGTTGAGAAACGTATGGCGTTTATTAATGGAGAACCAGTGCAAATGCAAAATTGAACACACATTATATTATATATATATATAATTATTATTATTATTTTATTTTTTTTTCCCCCATTTATTCTATATTGCATTAAGCCGCTTCCTCAGAAATACACAATGCGCTCTGATTGGTCAGCTGGACAATGTGCACTGATTTGCTGACCGTTTAGTGCACATTAAAGGAAATGTCATGTCCAGAGGTATTGTTTATGTAAATTTTAGGGTTTTGTGATGTCACAAATCTAGCAAGTAGCACAAATTTGCTATATTTGGCATGAATTTTGCCATATGTTTTTGAAATGTAATTTATTATTTTATTATTAAATTATAATAAGAATGGCAACGCGGTGGCGCAGTGGGTAGCACGTTCGCCTCACAGCAAGAAGGTCGCTGGTTCGAGCCTTGGCTGGGTCAGTTGGCGTTTCTGTGTGGAGTTTGCATGTTCTCCCCGTGTTCGCGTGGGTTTCCTCCGGGTGCTCCGGTTTCCCCCACAAGTCCAAAGACATGCGCTATAGGTGAATTGGGTAAGCTAAAATTGTCCGTAGTGTATGCATGTGAATGAGTGTGTATGGATGTTTCCCAGAAATGGGTTGCAGCTGGAAGGGCATCCGCTGCGTAGAACATATGCTGGATAAGTTGGCGGTTCATTCTGCTGTGGCGACCCTAGATTAATAAAGGGACTAAGCCAAAAAGAAAATGAATGAATGAATATAATAAGAATTAAAATTATAATTATGAAATTACAATTATTATTATTATTATTATTATTATTATTATTATTATTATTATTATTTACCTTTAATTCTGAAGTCACCCACACATAACTTCTATGACACTTAAAATTGTGTGTGTTGGGGGGGTTGTATTTATTTTTTTATTTTTTTTAATGGTGCCAAAATATTTGTCTTATTATTATGTATTAGTAGAGCCATTCTACAGGGGAGAGTAGCAGGGATATATATCTTTAGGTGAAACAGAAAAAAAAATTTTTTACAAGATAATTTAATTTAAATTATAATATTAATATATTTATAACCAAAATAAAGGGGAAATACTGTGTCTGTGCACATACAGTCGTGTTGTCCAACATTGTTGTTTTTCATTGTCAAGAACTTCCACGTCTATAGACTGAGCATACAAGTGCAAATGATGCTACCGTATTCACAAAACCAAAGAACTTGCACTTTGAAACTTGTTTTAAAAATATTTTTAGCCATCAAAATACTTTTGTCCTGTAAATAAATGGCCAAAAAGCAAATACATTTTTCTGTTTTTAGTTGAAACAGAAACACTGTTTAGTTGAACAGTGTTGTGTAAAAAGCCTCTAATTTCTGAATTATACACTGTTATGTAAGCGTATGCATGTAAGTGTGTATTTGACAAAACAAATCACTGATCAACATACTTAGTAAATGTATATTTCCTCAGTTGTACCCTTCAGCTACAACTGCATTCTCAAGGTTCCCATCTCACTTGTTAGGTCATGTTGTGGCATTTATGGGTTTGGTGTCTTTGTTTTGTTCCTATGTGGTTGAAACTGCTGTTTCTGATGTCAGTGGCAACATTAATTGAAGTGGAAAACGATATAAGAATGACTCAGATCGACCATGATCACAGCAAAATCATGATCACAGAAAATAAATAAATAATTCACACCAAGCGGTAATCAATGCTACGAGCCTTTTAGCTTACATTATGTAAATGACATAAGCGTTCTAATTATTTTATTATTATTATAGTACTAATGAACCAATTGCTGGGGCGGGTTACTGATAGTCAGTGATTTAAGGCACCTTTCCATTCCATAGTAAAATTTGGTTCAGTATGGCTCACTTTTGAGGGATTTTCCACTGCATTCCATACCTAGTACCAGGCACTTTTTTTTAGTACCACCTCAGGTGAGGTTCCATGCAAGCCATACCACTAGAAGAGAGCAGGAAGACGAAAGTACGATTTTTCAAATATATTTAAATAATGTTTTAGACAGAAATATATTTTTGCTGTGTTTACTAATGCATAACTGTGGTCTAACAATATCAGGTGGTATTTTGTACAAACATAGAACAACTTCAAAATAATTTCACTTCAAACATATTGCACATTGATACTTTTGACCCCGTCAGTAGGTAACCTCAGACTCTTCTTGCAAAACCAAACTTTCACCTCAAAACAGTTCAATCTGTGCTCAAAACTGAACTGTTGTCAAATTGTGCCCAGAGTCAATTAAAAACACTAGTGAACAGTCACTAAACACTACGTAGAAAAATAGAAAACACAATGCTCAGGACATGAAGCTGGAGAAATAAAAGTTTGTTCACTGTAGGCTAAATGCATGTTGCAAAACAAAGAAAACCTGTGCATTTAGCACTTGTACAAAAAGACAAAACAGAAATCTTGTAAATTTACACATAGCACTTGAAAAAACAAACAGAAATCTTATGTGTTTGCCACTTGTGTACAGTAAGCCCATGTAAAAATAAAGTTCAGAAATATACAAATACGTGCATTACTCAGCCACAGCATCATGTCTCTGTACTGGGTCAGGCATAGGACTTCATCCACATCACAGGCCACATTTTGTCTGGCCAGGCAACGGGGAAAAAAAACCCTGGCATACCGTATCCAGGCTTGGCATGCCTCCACACCTATGTCACCACAGGCAAGTTCCATGGCTTGCAGAAGATTTACCTTGGTGTAAGGTTGGCGTTCATATACCTTCCACCACCATGAGGAGAAGAATTCCTCAATAGGGTTTAGGAAAGGGGAGTATGGTGGAAGGCAACGATTGATAAAACCTTGGTTCACATTGAACCACTCTCTAACCTGGAGAGCTCTGTGAAAACTCACATTGTCCCAAACAACAACATAGATTGGATGCTCATCCTGCTGCCCTAACAAAGCATCTCACGTGTGATTGAGGAAAATGAGGAGCTGGTGAGTGTTGTAGGGCCCCAGGTTGGCATGATTGTGGATAACCCCGTGATTCCTGATGGCAGCACATTGCCACCACACTGCCCAGGTACACCAACAATGGCCCGATGGCCAATCACATTACAGCCTCTCCTTCTCCTTTTGGTGATATTAGAGTTTTTCCCAATTGTTTACACACATTTTCTGAAAACATGCCTCATATTGTCAGAACTCTACATACAAATCAAAAAAACACTCACACATTGGGCAACACCCTTCAATTCTCCTGCAAAATGAAACTTTACTTTCAAACTATGTAATTTCTTCTCAAAATGGTATTTTGTTTTCAAATGACACACACAAACCATCACATGAATAGACATTTATAAGAACCAGTTGATCACTGATGTGCTTAAACATAAAACATTATGACCAATTCTTCTCCATTCATCATAATGACTTACTGTACTGACTTACTTTTGTTCAGTGTTACACTTACTACAGGCAGTACATAGGCCTACATTAGTGCAGTGTAAAATATTTCAGAATATTGTTTATACAAAACACAAATACACAGTACCAAATATATTTTACTGTATTTTTCCCACAAAAACAGTGTACACAGTGTTCATCCCAACCAACACAAAATTGCACATAACGTGGCCTCATGGTCAACCAAAGCGGCTTTGATCTCATCAGAGATTACGTTTCTTGGCCTTCCTCGTCCTCTTACTCTCACTCCTCTGGCTCAACGTTGGCATCCATTGCTCCAAAACAGAAGAGCTCACCTGTTGCCCTTTTATAAAGCTCTGATTTCTAAATTGCAATTATGTGTGACAGGTGTTTACCCATGTGATGAGTTAGTATGCAAAGTATGGCAACTTACTTTACAATTTTGAATGACAGTGTGTTCCTTGTAAAAACAGAAGACTTTCATCATGAAAATTGTGCCAACTGCAGAGAATTGTGTGTAGTGTTTTGAAAAAAAAAGTGTGTTTTAAACCTGCAATTTGAGTGTAAAGCAGGAATTGTGCTTGTAGTTTAGCAGAATTGGTTCAGGGGAGGTTGGTGCATCAGTTACATGTTGTAGTCATTGTGTCTGAAGTACAAGTAATTGTGTGTAAACTACTAAGAAAAACTGTAAACCCAGCTTCATCCATGTAGATGTATTCATGGGGTCTTTCCATTGCATCCAGTTGAAAAACCCTCTGTAGAAATAGATATAGTTATGCAAGTTATACAGAAAAAGTGACACAGTAAATCACTACTTAAAAGTATTCAACATTGAATGTGTCTGGATATATGCCGACTTGTACATACTGGAATCTTTGCTCTTTGACTCTGTCTGAGTTGCAATCAAAGGCCACTCTATATAGCCGTTTCATGTGCAGTCTGTTGTGCTTGAGGACACGATCAACAGTAGAGAGGCTGACACTGTTGATACCCTCAATTTACATGGTCCTCAATGATCTTCTGCTTAATTTCACTCAGTTTAATGGCATTGTTCTCACGGACCATATCAACAATTAGGGTCTCTTGGTGTGGGGAGAACATACCTGTCCTCCCACCCCCATATGGCAGTCTTTCAATTCATAAAAAAAAATTAAAAATTAAAAAAAGAAAGAAAAACATGGAGTTGCAAAAAAATATATACACATGGAATACTAGGCCTACAAACAGTTAGACCAACCCTCCATTACAATACTACAGTATATTGGTACAGTGATGTAGTGAAACATTTACTTACCAGCTCTATATACTGTACCACAGTATACTGTAAGTCCTGCCCATCCATAAAACCCCACTGGACCTCTAGACTGAAAAAAATCATCAATACAAGTGAATGTGAGAAAATAAATTAATTCACTTGCATTGATGTGTTTTCAATCTAGAGGTCCAGTGGGATTTTACAGATGGGCAGGACCAGCTCTATAGTATGTCATACAGTAATTGCTGTTAACATTTATATACTGTACTACAATGTCAAGAAAAGGTATTTACCTGTTCTCTTAATCTTCGGATTATGGTAGACACAGTGAATCTACTGATGTTTGGTTGTACCCTTTGTCCACCCTCCCTCTTGCTCATACCATGGACAACAACATGGTCAATCACAGTAGTTCTTCCTCACACAAACTCTTCCTCTTAGAATTCTAGCCATTGTAGGGCCTCACAAAGCAGTGCTCCCTGCACTGGCTTACTGTATATGTTCCCTCACATCATTAGCCACAAGTGTGATCAGTTTTGAGTTGTTGTGTTCAAGTGGTGACACCTGTGCTTTAATTGTGTTTGACTTTTGTCACCTGTGCTCACCATTATGCAGCACTGGTGCATCACAATGAAAATGTGTTGGCAAGTTGAGTCTAAACAGGTGAAAAGTGCTTATGGTTTTGCCAAAAGAGTGATTGATTCAATCAGTGGGTTCAGGCAACTAAGCATTTGGTTCAGAGAATAGGGTTTAGTGTTTTATCAATTGAGAAAAACTGTAATATGTTAACTGCAAACATATTTTGTCCTTCATCTTTGCAAAAAATATTAAACTGCATTTTCATTTTAAATTTCAGCCCCATCAAATGTTTCAAAAGTAGCCCAAGAATAAGAAAATATACATATTTAAAATATTAGCATTATTATTGGCAATATGCAATAATTTGATAAAACACCTGAGTTGAAACACTGCACACTCTAATGTGTGAGTGAAAAATATAATGCTATTAGCAGTAGAACATAGAAAACAGTGTAACTTTCGCCCACCCACAGGAACTCTTGCCATTTAAACCTGATTTACTTTTAAACTGAAAAACTGTAGATTGGTCATTACTTTGATACTTGAAAAGAGAAACCCAACTTGTAATAAGGAAAAAAGTACTGCTACAATATTTTACTTTCTGCACTTAAAACTGATGTTCGGACCTAACTGCGTGACACAGTGATGAAATCATGTGATGTTTTTATCACAAGCAGAATTTGCTGGGAAAGCAAATGTTCTCAGGGCTCAAAGAAAAATGCTTTGTTACTTTCGTTCCTGGGGTCCGTTCTTCGTACCTCGCTTAAATTATCTAAGATGATTTTGCAGATCCTGGATCTTTTAATCTTGATAACTGATCTCTGGCTAATTTGGTTCTTCAAACAAGTTCGTGAATCAGATTAAAATGTCTGGATAAACTGATCTGAGATCGCTGCATGTGTTGTAAAGGATAGATCTATCGATCCTCATATCATGATCAGCAATGCAACGATTGGCTGACAGCACAGCAGTGTTATAATATTCAATTATCCATGTGAGCAAAATTTCATAAAATTCGTAGTAAACGTAGTAAATTGTTAAATATGATACGCAATAACTTTCCACATGTGTTGTGGGCTGCAGGCTTTACACTTTCATGTGTCAAGAGTATTCAGCAATTTATTTAGTTTTACTTTTAGAGTGAAGTAGGCCTATTCAAGTTTCTTAATAAATGGCTGTTTAAATTAATTTTACATCAAAAAAAGCATTTTGATATCGGTAAAGGTGTCTGCAACTTTTGCGAAGCATCAAATCATCGGTATATTAGCTGTCAAAACGTGTGCATGACTGTATAAATTATTATTCCTTTCCTTAAAAAAATGAGAATATTGGCCATGTCCATTATCATACACAAACTGTACTAAAGCTGGGTCGGTACCTTAAAATAGTATGCATTTGTATCTAAAAAGTACATATAAATTAATGTTCTCTTTGAACCCCTTGGGGAGAGAACACCCCCGTACTTTTATTTCGGAGTGTAGATTGCATAACTGTTTTATTTATAATTTTTTAAAAGCTTCTATTTATATATACATTTATATAATTTTTTATTATTTTTCTATTTTCCCCAGTGTATGTAATCTTTAGGTTACTACTGTAAGAAAATGTCAGCATTCGGTACATACTTTCAGTATTACCTTTGCTTGAAAAGACCCGATCTAATTCTGTTTATATGAAATAAGCCTGCTCCTGAGCAGGTTTGAGCTACCCGACCTGTTGCTATGACAATAACTCTTGGATGAGTTTTGAAGAACGAAACGATCCTGGATCATGTCAAATCGTCAATAACCAAATCCAGCTAATTGAGTAATCCATGTACGAAGAACGGACCCCTGCTCTCTCCTACCAAAACATGACATATAAGCAGTGCTGATCCCTGATTGGTCCAAGAGAATGATCACTAACTGCCTCATTGGATTTGTGACACAAGACATGAAACCCGCTATATTTAAATAGCCAGCAGCAGCCAATGCTGTATTTTTAGTTTGCATGATTTAATCCTTTTCATACCACCACAAGAAAAAGACACCTGAAATGGCAGCAGGGTGGTGTGTAGAACCGGTCCAAACATCCTTCTCATTGGTAGCTGAGGAGCAGATCCCTCTCGGGATGGGATGTCCTGGAATGATAACATTTTTCAGGAAGTCACAGCAGTAGAGATGGAACAGCTATAGTGATAATCTCTCCCACTTTAAGAGATGGAATGCTATGGAAATGCAAACTGAGCCAAGAAAACTGAACTGAACCAAAGCCAGACGAGCTGTGCTGAACCGTACCGACTATAAATACGAATAACCAAGGACCATGGTTTTGGCTAAAATTCTGCTTTATTGTACCACTGATAAAACAAACTAGCAAAAGACCACCTACATTTTGAATGGCCAGAAAATTAGAACATTAACAGCAATTGTTTGTTAGTTAGTTAGTTAGTTAGTTAGTTAGTTAGTTAGTTAGTTAGTTAGTTAGTTAGT
>CAIGQV010019084.1:924227-936021 GCA_903798115.1 Danio jaintianensis
ATTCATTCATTCATTCATTCATTCATTCATTCATTCATTCATTCATTCCAATATGAGTCATATGAGTTGTAGTTGTAATAAACCATTAGCTTGTTTAGCTTGCCTCTATTTCCCTCCATACTTACAGTGTTTTTCAATTGCTTACACATTAAAATGAAAACCTTTCCACAGTTAACAAAACCTTACACTCAATTAACAAAACACCGACCTAGATTTGCACAACTGTAAGCACATTGTCGGCTTCACACTTTTTGCAAAACATTACAGTGATTTGCAAAACATTAAACACACTTGCATGCTTTTGACACAGTAACTGTACATTTGTAAACTGTACATAACTGTAGACACACCAATAAAGTGTAAGCACTATACGAAGGCAACAGGTAAGTTCAGCTTCCTTTAACAAAAATGGACGTTGTCAGAGGAAGAGGAAGAGGAAGAGTGCTGATGAGAGGAGAGGGGTCTGGATACAGACTTGGTGCAAGGTGAGCTGCATCCAATGCTTTTAATGCACACACCTAACCCCACCCCTAACCCTACCCCTCACATTGATGTCACTAGCTCCATTGAGTGCATTGTGTCTGACATTGCGTCTCTGAGATTTGCAGTCTCAGTTTGCAAATCCAAGTCTGCATCCTGATACGATTGAATGTGTGGGGGAATCCAGAGAGGAAAAGGTGGAAGAAGAGGCCAAGGTGAAGGAAGAGGGACAAGGAGAGGAAGATCTGGAGGAGGGGTAGGACATGCACAAAGAAGAAGACAACCAAATCTGTGTAATGAAATTCGTGCTACAAATGTGGACTATGTAATAAACTATGCACTAACAATGAGGGAGGCTGGACTGAGAGTACAGCCAAACCTAAGCAGGTACATGGTGGCATCAATAGGACATTTTGGCAAGAGAAGAGGCGAGAAACTTGTCTTCTGTCAACAAAAAATCCATAGCTTACTGCATTTACTATATGATCAGTTTTGGTATCTATTCATGTATCATTTTAAAGTAAGCTACATGTATTTAGTTTGGCCAACATAGGATTGAACGTTGAGAACAACAAAGAGAGAGAGGCCCCATATTCACACAGGAGCAAGACAGAGAGAGAGATCATAAACCTTGTTTTGACCAATAATGCAACCCGACTTTTAGAACTAGAACCCAACGAGAAATTAAAGCCTATATTGTCAATGATCGCCTAATGTCCAATAATGTCCAACAGGTCTCTTTGTCAACAATAGCCTGTGTCCTGTTTTAGTGAAACAACTTTATAAAGTACTATTTGAAAGAAATTCGGAGAGGGTGAAATGTTGAGGTACGTTTTGTTCACTGACTGTAGTATTGTGTACTGCAAACATAACCTCTTTAATGTACATGTGATTATACTGTAGCAGACCTGCAGTATATTGAGCTACACAATGTGATGACAGGGCTGAGTCTGGTTAGTTCATGGGTGGGAGACCACTTGGAAAAATTAGGTTGCTGTTGGAAGTGATGTTAGTGAGACCAGCAGGGGGTTCTCATCCTGCGGTCTGTGTGGGTCCTGATGCCCCAGTATAGTGAAGGAGACACTATTATCAGTGAGCACCGTCTTTTAGGTGAGAAATTAGATCAAGGTTGTGACTCTCTGTGCTCATTAAAAATCCCATGGCACTTCTCGTAAAGAGCAGGGGTGTAACCCCGGTGTCCTGGCCAAATTCCCTCCATCAACCCTTACCCATCATGGCCTCCCAATTATCCTCATCCACCAAATGTTTCCATCACCATCTCTCCACTCCCCGTAAAGCTGGTGTGTGGTGAGTACACTGTCGCCGGTGTCCTGTGGCTGCAATCGCTTCATCCAAATGGATTCTGCACACTGTTTGTGGGGTTTAGAGACCCCTCTCATGATTGTAAAGCAATTTGGGTCATGGCCATACACGATAAATTCATTAATTCATTAAATTTCGGCTTAGTCCCTTATTTATTAGGGGTCGTCACAGCGTAATGAACCGCCAACTATTCTGGCATATGTTTTATGCAGCGGATGCCCTTCCAGCCGCAACCCAGTACTGGGAAACACCCATACACTCTCACATTCACAAACACTGATTCACTACGGCCAATTCACCTATATGTCTTGGGACTGTGGAGGAAACCGGAGCACCCAGGGGAAACCCACACGAACACGGGGAGAATATGCAAACTCGACACAGAAATGTCATCTGGCCCAGCCGGAACTCGAACCAGCAACTTTCTTGTTGTGAGGTGACAGTGCTAATCACTGAGCTACTGTGCCACCACACACGATAAATGTGCAATATAAATGCACAATACGTACTCACTATTTTGCTGTATTTCAGAGAGTTTTGCAAATAGATGTGGAGGAAGTCCCACATAAGTTTATATACATTGATGAGGCTGGATTTAACCTGACAACAGTGAGAAGAAGAAGAAACCCCATTGGCTACAAGGCTATTTTCAACGTACCAGGGTAACTTGGAGGTAACATTGCCTTTGTGCTGCCATAACACAGAATGGGATCCTCCACTGTCATGCCAGCTTGGGCCCTTACAACACTGACCTCATTCTTACATTTTTAGATCATTCGTTCATTCATTTTCTTTTCGGCTTAGTCCCTTTATTAATCCGGGGTAGCCACAGCGGAATGAACCGCCAACTTATCCAGCATATGTTTTAAGCAGCGGATGCCCTTCCAGCTGCAACCCATCACTGGGAACCCTCCATACACACTCATTCACACACATACACTACGGACAATTTAACCTACCCAATTCACCTATACCACATGTCTTTGGACTTGTGGGGGAAACCGGAGCACCCGGAGGAAACCCACGCCAACACGGGGAGAACATGCAAACTCCACACAGAAACGCCAACTGACCCAGTCGAGGCTCGAACCAGCGACCTTCTTGCTGTGAGGCGAACGTGCTACCCACTGCGCCACCGTGCAGCCAATTTTTAGATCAATTACACAATATTATCACAACAGCAAACCAAAGGGGCCAGATGCAATACATTGTCATCATGGCACAATGGGACATCTGGGACAATTCTTCCCGTTGCCTTGCAAATGAAAATATAGCCTGTGATGTTGATGAGGCCCTGTGACCAGATCCAGCTAGGCAGAGACATGTTTAGGAATTTGTTAATTTTCCTTTAAGCTTATAGTACTTAGAAAACTGGAAAGTTTTTTGAATGTTTTGTTTTGAGCACAGTAGTGTTTAACTGAGGTAGGCTACGCAAACAGAATCAGACCATATGTTGGTTTTGTTTCTGTTATGGCAACAAAATAAGGTTTTTATAAGGCATTGTGTAATTTTGACAAAGGTTTTCAATTTTGCTGTTTGCTGTGTTGTGCTACTTTGATATAGTGTTTTGCTAAATGTGAAGGGATTTGAAAAAATGGGCCTTGTTTTCAAAATTGTGCTTAAGCAATAAAAAAAAAACTGTAATTGAAACAAAATATTTCTTTCCTTTTTACAAATATTATTAAGAATATTAGGGCGGCATGGTTGCGCAGTGGGCAGCGCTGTCGCCTCACAGCAAGAAGGTTGACCCGTGATTAATAAAGGGACTAAGCCGAAAAGAAAATGAATGAATGAATTATTAAGAATATTCTTTTTTTTCTATTATTGTAAAGAAAATACCATGTAGGACATATAATTTGTTGCCTAATCTCATACAAATTTGTTGCCTGTAAAATTACATGAGGTTTCACAAATTAAATATGACAAATGTGTAAGTTTTTTATTAGAATAACATTTACAGTTTTTGACATATACTTAAAAGAAACACTGCAGAAATGTTGTATATGCATACAGTACAGATCCATGTTGAATCCAAAATAAAACTATTCATGTATTTGTTTTGTTTTCCCAAGCTTTGGTTATGCAACAGCTTTAGCTTGTAAATCATAAAAGTCCCTTTAATTTATCAGCCATGACTGGGCTCAAAATGACAAATGTTTTCAGAGAGCACTTAGAAAGGAGCACAATTGTCAGTCTTAAGATTGTTAAAACTGTATTAAAATAAATTTGAGAGCAAATGACATAAAATGTGAGCAAAACAACATACTTTCACAACAATTCAAAGTGGATGACGAAGTGTTTGAAAGGAAAAGGGCATAGGAAGGATTATTCAAAATAGAACACAACCAGCAACTCTGCTTCTAACTAAAGCTCTAAAGGTGTAGTTCCGACCACATAAGTTTGCAATGCTGTTTCCAAATGTTCTTTGGATTTGTGAAATACAGAATTGCAAAACTATGTTTGTAATGGTAACAATTGGAATTTTAGTTGGCTAACAATGGTTTGGGGAAATGGACCCCAGATCAATATAGTGTTACAGTAATATTTGTCCTGTACATTTCTCCAGTCAGCACATTTGATCATGGAGCTCAACCAGAGTGACCATCAGCCTCTTGGTCACAAAGGCCCTTTTCCTTTGATTGTTCAGTTTGACCAGGAGGCCAGCTCTAAGAAGAGTCCTGGTTGCTCCAAATTCCTTTTATTCAGAATTATGGAAATAACAAACTCATGTGAACCTTTAGTGCAGTGGAAATTTATTTTGTAGCCATCCTTGGATCTGTGTTTAATTTAAGTCATGTCTCAGCTCTGCAGACATGTTCCTTTAATCTCATGACTTGTTTTTTGCTCTGATATGCATTTTCTGCTGTTAGACCTTATATAGACAGTCGTGTGCCTTTCCAGTTCATGCCCAGTGAAGTGCATTTGCCACTGATGAACTCCAGTCAAAATATATAAACATCTCAAAGATGAAATAGTCGGTCGATGTACCGGTCCGTTGTGGTGAAGAAAGAGCTGAGCCGAAAGGCAAAGCTCTCGATTTACCGGTCTATCTACGTTCCTACTCTCACCTATGGTCATGAGCTTTGGGTCATGACCGAAAGGACAAGATCTCGGATACAAGCGACCGAAATGAGTTTCCTTCGCAGGGTGGCAGGGCGCACCCTTATAGATAGGGTGAGGAGCTCTGTCACCCGGGAGGAGCTCGGAGTAGAGCCGCTGCTCCTCCACATCGAGAGAAGTCAGCTGAGGTGGCTCGGGCATCTGTTTCGGATGCCTCCTGGACGCCTACCTAGGGAGGTGTTCCAGGCATGTCCCACCGGGAGGAGGCCTCGGGGAAGACCCAGGACACGCTGGAGGGACTATGTCTCTCGGCTGGCCTGGGAACGCCTCGGGATCCCCCCGGAGGAGCTGGAGGAAGTGTCTGGGGAGAGGGAAGTCTGGGGTTCTCTCCTAAGACTGCTGCCCCCGCGACCCGGCCCCGGAAAAGCGGATGAAAATGAATGAATGAATGAATGAATGAATGAATGAATGAAGATGAAATAGGAAAACTGAAAACAGTTGGAGTACTAACGCTTTTTAATTTCTGTTTCAGTTTTTTAGTTAAAATACATTTTTAAAGTTATTCCAATAAAGTTCCTGCATGTTGGATGTCTATGAATTTATTATCTAAAGACACCAGCACAAATGTAACTTAATATATAGCCACACACACAAATATGTCTGATAATCTAATAATCCATATCATTTGCAAATATTTGTAGCAAAAACGGTGGCTTGGTGTGTCCTAGCACTAACTGAACAAGAAAATGTTCACAGTATTTCCTATAATATATTTTTCCTCTGGAGAAAAAGTATTTTTTTATTATTTTTAGTTTGGCTGAACTAAAAAAGTTTTTCTTCTTCTTCTTCTTCTGTTTTTTACATTAATAATTAAGGTCAATATTATTAGCCGCCTTAGAAATGTATATTTTTTGATTGGCTACTGAACAAACCACTGTTGTCCATTACCTTGCCTAATCAACCTAACTTGCCTAACCCCTGGGGTATGAATAATTTAGGGCTTGACTGTATATGTATAATATCTATATTTGTTTGAAAATTACTGCAATATTGAGAAACTGTGGACATTTTAATGTAACGATGAAGTATATCATCTGGAAACATGTTGGTGACAAAACTGTTCAAACTTTGTTTAGGGAGCAGAGATGCCTGGCACGGTGCTCTAAAAAAATGTGGTTGGACCATTTGCATGCACATGCTTTACTTTACATATTGTCCAGCTCTTTATTGCTTTCTCTAGTTGAGATACTCAAGTCATGAGATGTGTCCCAGCACTCAAAGGTCTGTTTTAAGTCCAAAAGTCCAGCCATATGGACACACTTATGACAAAAAAAAAAAAGGAGAGTGGCTTCCTCGCATGACAGGCACATCACAGGCATATATGGAGAATGTCTTCACAAACGAAGCCCCAGGCCATGATTTCCACCCCAAATGGTTACTGAATGACTATTTGCTCTTTGACTTTCAAAAGAAGACTTTCTTTTTGTGGTCTGTGTTTTGTTTAGCTTTAAACACGGTAATAAAATTAGAAAATGTGTACCTCAGGCATCTTGAATGCATTAGATCTCAAGATATTATTATTATTATTAGATCAAATGGAATTACATTTTAAGGAATTCAGTTAAATATGATAAAACACTAAGAAATCATAATATGCAAACTTTAAACAATGAAAGAATAGCTTGAATATTTTATATAAAGCTTGTATATATACACTCACCAGCCATTTTATTAGGTACACCTTAGTAGTATCGGGTTTGTCGGCTGCACATCCATGATGCAAATCTCTTATTCCACCACATTCCAAAGGTGCTCTATTGGATTGAGATCTGGTGACTGTGGAGGCTATTTGAGTACTCATTGTCATGTTCAAGAAACCAGTCTGAGATGATTCGTGCTTCATGACATGGCACGTTATCCTGCTGGAAGTAGCCATTAGAAGATGGGTACATTGTGGTCATAAAGGGATGGACATGGTCAGCAACAATACTCAGGTAGGCTGTGGCGTTGACACGATGCTCAATTGGTACTAATGGGCCCAAAGTGTGCCAAGAAAATATTCCCCACACCATTACACCACCATCACCAGCCTGAACCGTTGATACAAGGCAGGATGGATCCATACTTTCGTGTTGTTGACGCCAAATTCTGACCCTACCATCCGCATGTTGCAGCAGAAATCGAGACTCATCAGACCAGGCAACGTTTTTCTAATCTACTATTGTTCAATTTTGGTGAGCCTGTGCGATTTGTAGCCTCAGTTTCCAGTTCTTAGCTGACAGGAGTGGCACCCGCTGTGGTCTTCTGCCATGCCATGTTCAAAGTCACTTAAATCACCTTTCTTCCCCATTCTGATGCTCGGTTTGAACTGCAACAGATCGTCTTGACCATGTATACATGCCTAAATGCATTAAGTTGCTGCCATGTGATTGGCTGATTAGAAATTTGCTTTAAGGAGCAGTTGGACAGGTGTACCTAATAAAGTGGCCGGTGAGTGTACATATAGCTCAGTTTTTGTACCACCATTTACTTCCAACCCAGACAATATAATGTTTCAAACTACTTAAAATGTCAATAAAAGTCTTTTTTTTTTAAACTATTCAATGTCAAAAGTTGTTGGGGGAAAAAAAAATCAAAGTCCGTATTACATTCATTCATTCATTCATTTTCTTTTCGGCTTAGTCCCTTTATTAATCTGGGGTCGCCACAGCGGGATGAACCGCCAACTTATCCAGCATATGTTTTACGCAGCGGATGCCCTTCCAGCTGCAACCCATCACTGGGAAACATTCATACACACTCATTCACACACATACACTACAGACAATTTTAGCTTACCCAATTCACCTATATTGCATGTCTTTGGACTTGTGGGGGAAACCGGAGCACCCGGAGGAAACCCACGCGAACACGGGGAGAACATGCAAACTCCACACAGAAATGCCAACTGACCCAGCCGAGGCTCGAACCAGCGACCTTCTTGCTGTGAGGCGAACGTGCTACCCACTGCGCCACCGCGTCGCCTCCGTATTACATATATATACTGAAAAACATAAACACACACACACAAACACAAATCTACACACAGGAATGTCCACATCAATGTAGTTTTGTGTGTGTGCGCGTGTGTGTGTGTGTGTGTGTGTGTGCATAAGCCTGGACATGTAGTTTCCCAGTGTGCCTAAATAACCGATCCTATGAATGGGAATGACTTGCATGGCTGCTTTAAACCACTGGTTTGGCACGGCAGAGATGCTACTAGCTAAATGGTTTATGTGCTTCTCTGTTTGTTTACTGTGGTTTTCTAATCATAAAAAATGAGAGGAGTGGATTGGGACAGCCCTTCCCTTCTCAGCCGCACAATCCCAGTCCTCTCTCTATTTCTTTTTCCTCTCAATTTCTCTCCAATCCCCTTCTCCAATATATTGTTTTCACACACTCTTTCTGGCGCAATCTCAAGCATGCGATGTCAGATGTTGATTCGACTCCTTACTGAATTAATTGCTGAGTCACATCAGCCCTAGCAACCTTCTCTGTTGCAAGAAAACAAATCAACAGGTTGTCACATGTAATTTTTGCTTGTCTTCCCCAGCAAATTAAACAGAAGACTCAAGCATGATATATGGACATTGGAATGCTTACCATATCATTTTAAGGCATTATGGTAAAAACGTTCACTAGTTATCCGCCTTTCATTGCGCATTATATGTTGTAGGTGGAAATATAAAGCAGTTTGCCTTGGGGAATGCATGGAAATGAATGATTGTGGTTTCAATCCCACAAGTAAAAAGAAGATGTGACTATTCATTTCAGAGGTTTTCTGCGCAGCAATAGCTTTGAAAACCCACGTATCTTCCTCAGTAATAGTGAAGTGAAACATGAGGATCTGACCTCAGTAGCTTTCCTGTCCATAGCAAAAAGTAAATGATAAAGATAGACATTCCAAGATACCTCATCCTGTGTCTGGGGAAAAGGAGTCATCTTTCGCTCTTGCAGAACACACTCAATCATTGGTATACATTGTTCCACGTATATGGCTCTCCTTTTCTCTGTCTCTTTTCCCAAACATTAATAAAAGTCCTGTGTCTGGAAAGCTCAGAACTGCGTCTGCTCTCCGTGATCTCTGGGTCTCCGCCAAGACTGTATATGAGAAGAGTCTTCAGCTCTGGAATGTGCAGCGGAAATTGAAAATAAGAGTTACACATTCGAGTGGGCAAGAGGAAATTGAACTAATAAAATAAATGCCTTGCTTCATAAGGCTTGAGACCAAACATTTTTATTAACCTGCTTAGCTAATAACATTTAGACTGTGGCGTGCAAACTGTTGTGACAGCGAACAAAATTATTTTGGCCAGTTTTTTAATTGAATAAACACTTCCTGGCACCTTCGACTGCAGAACTGCTTTAATTTAAAAATCATATAAAGCCCACAATGTGCTGGAAACTGTTGTGATCACCAGTGTTGTTGCCCTTACCAGTCGCTGGATACCACTCTGTGTATCCGAACTACAAATACCATTATACCCTGCATTCACACACCTGGTTTCAAGTTCACCCTGATTACATACACAGCTGAAAGACATTTTCATTAATACTTGGACTATAAATACACCATTCACACACACACACACACACACATCCGTTGTAGGGATGGGAAGTTCTTTTCTCCAAACTGGATATTTCGAACAGTTCGTTTCAATGAACCAAAAAACAGGATCACTGGTTCCTTTACGCTACAATGTGATGAAATCATCTGTGATGACATAATGACAATCCTCTCATATTAGGATTCAACATATCAAACATATATTGTCACAGTTTGTTTGCTCACAAAGGCACGAAACACGGAATTTATCAAACACAAAGATTTATTGACATACACTCACTGGTAACTGGAGACACGGGAAGACGGAGACACAGGAACATGGACAATACGTGGTGGCAAGACAATACTCGACAAAGAAGGAGACAGACTAAAGGGTAGATATACACATGGGCTAATGGGACACAGGAGGGGAACACAGGTGAAACTAATGAACATTAGGAAACGGCGGGAAACAGAACAAAGGAATCACATGACAACAACAGAAGCACATGGAACACTGGGGCAAGGGAAAACACAGAACCTGACATATATAGCCGGCAATCATAATTTCAGTCAGTTAAAAACTTACAAGGATCTGAAAAGTTTCTTAGAAGTAAGTGAAGCAACCCAAATGAAGCATGATTCACTTACTATTTAAATTTCATTAAATTTTTCTGTTATGAAATAAACTTGTGTTTAGTCAGATCCTCTCATTTAAGCCCTCGGATTACCCACACTGCTGCTTAATCAGTTGTCTGAATTTGGTTCAGATGGTACTGTGCTGCTGTGTCAGTCGCAGCAGGCTGGTTCACCACCTGCTGAATCACGCATGTGCAGTATTATCAGTTCACCGGTTCTAAAATCTGATCTCAGTGTACTGTTCTAGTGACTGAATAACTCAGGACTGAATAACTCTAGTGACTGAATAACTCAAAACAGAAGCATTCCTAAAATGTCTTCGTCCATGTTGACATGACAGCATCGCTCAGTTGATGCAGATTTGTTGGCTGAACATGATGTGAAGGTGCTAAGATGTCCATGTAGGTGGATGCCAGGTCGTATTGGATATAGATGTGGTGACTGCTAAAGCCATTTAATAGTGAACTACAGTCATGCTCAAGAAACACATTTGAAAATTATTTGAGCTTTAGGATATTATGTGTTATCCTGCTGGAAGTAGACATTACCACATGAATTCACTGTGCTAATTAAAGTCTCCGTGAAATCAAAATAATCTTTTTTCTAAAGGTTTTTTTTGTCCTAAGGCACTCCATAATTTAGTGTTCTCCAAAACAGTGACAAAATTTAGACGATATACATATTCAAAGCTTTAGGTTTGTCACTTATGTATGTGATACATCCCACCCCTTGCTATCAATGAAATTGTAGATTTTTTCATGTCAAAGAATGTTCAAACTGAGGGTTCGCCTAAACACTTGTAAATATGAGAAAATAATAAACGGTAGCCAACCTGTGTTGATCTGAACTCTTTATTAGTTGTTTTGAAACGTACGCATCACCTGTCTATGGCAAGCTCTAAATACATTGCACACATGCATACAGAGTCAATACACAGGGAACTGGGATTAACTGGGAAAATTAAATCTGTTACACACATAGTGTCCATTTTTTATTTAATGAATCATACTAGGCCCATATAGTGATACTGACAGTGTAAATATTATTTCCTTTAGGGTGAATGAAGTCTGATTTTACGCTATCAGCCGCATCAACATTAATGCTTCTCATTTACTTTGAATGGAGTGACGTCAAACATTGCCGAACTGAATTGTGGGTCATGATTAGGTCCATTGTTCATATTAGTCCTGATGTCCATGGATCCATGCTTTGTGTAGTTCAAGCCAAATTCTGACTCTACCATTCCAACTAAAATCGAGACTTATCAGAGTTTTTCCAAAGTTTTTTTTCTTCCTTCAAAGAAAATTTTCACAGTATTTCCAAAACATATATAATAATTAAATACAGTATCATGTTTTCTGGTGTCCACTGGAGGCTTCAGGAATGCTATGTCTCTTTGCCCCTGAGAATTCAAAATACAAGTTGCAACAGCAACCTTCTTATCAGTGGATCTCATTGGCATGAAAGTGTCAGAGAAGGACAATAGCAGCAGGCAAACTCAGCCATGGTTTGCCACTAAATGAGGCTTATCCACAAACTTTAAATTCAGCTCCAAATAAACGTCCTGTTTCAAATAAACATTTTCATGAAGTTAGTCAGAAAAGCTGAACAGATAGCAATCACTAAAGAAAAAAAAAACTTAGTAAATAAACTGTGGATTAGAGAGAGAGAGAGAGAGAGAGAGAGAGAGAGAGAGAGAGAGAGAGA
>CAIGQV010019084.1:936031-953333 GCA_903798115.1 Danio jaintianensis
AGAGAGAGAGAGAGAGAGAGAGAGAGAGAGAGAGAGAGAGAGAGAGAATAACTGATTGGCTGACCTTTAATCACTTGCTTAATTCTTTATTTAAAATAAGAAAATGCTCACATTAGTGATAAACACACAAAATATAACAATAATAATAATGATTACACTTTATTTTAGTGTCCTTGTTACAATGTAAGTATACATTTAATTACTGCATAATAATAATTCACATGTGCTTATTATATTAGGTTTAGAATGTGGATTAGGCTTAGTTGCATGTAATTATGCATCATTTTTGTTATTACTATAGTAAAAAGTAATAACAATAAAGTACATGAACCATGTAACAAGGACACTTTAAAATGAAGTATAATAATAATAATAATAATAATTATTATTATTATTATTATTACAAACATATATAATAAAATATAATAATATAATAATGCTATTATAGTTATTATTATAAAATTATTCTATTTTTATTATTATAAAAAATATATATAATAATAACATTAATAATAGGGTGACACGGTGGCTCAGTGGTTAGCACTGTCACCTCACAGCAAGAAGGTCGCTGGTTCAAGTCCCGGCTGGGTCAGTTTGCATTTCTGTGTGGAGTTTGCATGTTCTCCCCGTGTTCGCGTGGGTTTCCTCCGGGTGCACCGGTTTTCCCCAAGGTCCAAAGACATGCGGTACAGGTGAATTGAATAAACTAAATTGGCCGTAGTGTATGTGTCTGAATGAGTGTGTATGGATGTTCCCCAGTACTGGTTTGCAGCTGGAAGGACATCTGCTGTGTAAAAAATATGCTGGATAAGTTGGTGGTTCATTCCACTGTGGTGACCCCTGATTAATAAAGGGACTAAGCCGAAAAGAAAATGAATAATTGAATGAAGTTGGCGGTTCATTCTGCTGTGGCGACCCCTGAAGAATAAAGGGACTAAGCCGAAGGAAATGAATCAATGAACAATAGTAATAATAATAATTGTAATAATAATGAAAAATAATGCATAAATGGACAAATATTTATTTAGTTATTTTTGAATCAACAGATTCATGCTTGCGCTCAGGGTAATAAACACACATCCAAGATCCACTGCTGGAGAGCTTTTGCAGTTTGCGCAGGACAGGAATGTCCATAAACACAAAACCTGCCCACTGCTTAAACTGGAGTGGGACTGAATGGGTGTGTAAATCTTCCCTGGAACAGCACAGCACCGTGGGCTAAAGGCTAAAGTCAGCAATCTTGGCAAACATGTTTTCTCTGAAGCCCCTATGGTGCACAATGACTTGGCTATTCCTCTAGAAAGCCCTAAAGACAAACGCTTTGAACACTGTCAGCCAATCAGGCATCAGTTGAGACTTGCTTCCTGTTTGCTGAGCTTCCTGTTTGCTGCTCATTGCGTGGCCTCGGGTCCCCTATAATTGCCAGTATCTTGTCAGATCCTCTCAGAAGATAAACTGCAATGCAGTTGTTCAGAGCAGCTGTTTCCACTCTTTCTCTCCTGCTTGTCAGCCTCTTCTTCACTTTTCTAATCAGATGTTTCCTGATGGTCAGCTGTGGTTGTAGTATTAACAGGGATCAGCAACTCAAACAGTGAGCGACAAGCCCAAAATAAACAGCCGTGTGGTTCTCTTCCCATCTGTTGTGGCAGCCAACACAAACTAACTGTAATTATAAAAAAATTACCGTATATCCGCCTACTGAAAAATTGCATGATGCATGATTTGATTTAAAGATTTTGGTACTCGGAAGATTGCGGGTTTCCTGATGTGTCATTTTAAATGGAGCTTTGTAATGATATATTCTGGTGTTTCTGCAAGTCTGCATTGCACCAAACCTCAGTTGACAAATCGGTTTATTTCATTTGTTTCCAATGAGCTGTGCTTTGTAATGTACTAAGTATAGTAATATATATGGATCGTGATATTTACTTAAAAAAGTTACATTTCAACACAATTGTGAGTATGTGAAAGTGCTAAGAAATTTTACATTATGTGATTTCGAGGTCAAATTGAATGTCCACATCTGTTCTTTCTGATTCGGACAGATTTTATTTTGTTTTTTTGTAAAAAAAAGTTGGAATTGAGTTAACATGCATTAAACATCCCTTGTTTGATGTCACTTTACATTACATGACTTAGTTTACATCTACTATATACTGCATTATAAAAATATTATTAATGTTAGCCTTTAAAACATCTAAGGATTTAGCATTACTATTTTGAGTCTTTTTTTTATGATATCACACTCTTGCAGCAATTGCAACAAAGAAAGGAAAACATGCAATATTGCAACAGGTCTTCTTATCTGTATTACAAAACAGTAATTGTGGAATGAATCACAATTGCACAAATCATTAAAGTCAAACATCCACTGAAAAACATCCAATAACATATTTTGTCATCAAAAGTATTGATGACAAAAATAAAATATTGAAATATTATCTACTGTTTAGATTTTGCTTGAGCTATTTGCCCTCCATTATCGTTCTCCAAGAAGTTATGTAATTTGAGCAATGTTTAAGTTGCAAACCTCTATATGGTCATATACATTAGACTCTCCGAAAAAAATGCAAAAAAACCCAAAAAACAATTATTTTAGGTAAGGGCCTGTATTACAATATCCAAACAGTGCTGTCAGATCACTTTGGCTATATGGCCTAAAAATATTATTAATACATATTCATGTATATGGAAATACAAATAAAATGATTACATCTAAAAATGACATTTTCATTTTTAAATACATTTACAAAAGTTTTTCTTTTGTGTTTTTGAAATGTTTTGTGTACAGCTGACAAAATAATAAAAGAAATATAAATAAGATAAACACTATCCCTTTACATATTGGCAAAAAATGAATATAAATTTAATACTATGCACGCTAGGAAAGTTGGCCATTGCTTTGTTTGCCAGGTGCTTTTTATGCTTGACAGGACATGTAACAGATACATGCATGACCTCCCCATTTGAACAAAATTGCATAATTGATTTTGAAATTGGCATTAAGATTGTTTTTTTTTTTTGCAAGAAACCAGCATGTTGTTTGTGTTTTGATGTATACAGTAAATAAGTGTTCAAAACGCTTTTTTTTTTTTTTTTAACAGTGCCGTGTAGTATATCTTTAATCTAAGCAGGTTGTGGTGTATCCCAAGTTCACATTCCGTTGCAGTTTTTTTTTTTTTTCATCCATTGGAATGTTGGAACATTAAAAACACAAGTTGACCTTATTCTTCAAATCATAACAGAAACCAAATCTATAATCAAGTGTACTTCCCAAGAGCCTGAACTCTTAACTGAACAAACATATTAAAGCAATCTTAGTTTAACCATCTAAAGTATTCAAAGTTTACGTTGGGGATTAAGTTTGAGATGTTATGCGTGACTCTGCGTGAATCTAGTTTTAGACTCTGAGTAAACAATGGATAGGCATCCACCAAAGGACAAAACAAAACAAAAAAAATCAAGAAAAAGAAATTCTCATCACTGTTGTTGTAGATCATTCTGAGACAGACAAAGTTTTGTCTTGGAAGATGTTCAAGATCTTTTCAGAAGATGTATGGGCCAAAATGTAGCCCTGGCAGACAGCTAGTAAAGCACTAAAATGACAACACAAACTGTCCCAACAGGAACGTTCAGTGCTAAAAGTGGAAAAACAATCACAATACATGATAGGTATGTTAGTGTAAAGTACACATAAAACAAACAAACACATTTTTAAATTAATGAATCACAACCACTGTTTTTCTCCATTAAAATGGTAGTTTTACAGAAATCAATATATGTGAACCAGGGCTTAATGAGAAAAAAAATCGTGGCATTATAATGTGGCCACATTTTTTAAATTTCCTTATTTGGTTTTGGAGGTCTCCTATAAAATAAAATAAAATAAAATAAAATAGGTGACACGGTGGCTCAGTGGTTAGCACTGTTGCCTCACAGCAAGAAGGTCGCTGGTTCGAGTCTCGGCTGGGTCAGTTGGCATTTCTGTGTGCAGTTTGCATGTTCTCCCCGTGTTGGCGTGGGTTTCCTCCGGGTGCTCCGGTTTCCCCCACAGTCCAAAGACATGTACTATAGATGAATTGAATAAACTAAATTGGCCGTAGTGTATGTGTGTGAATGTGTGTGAATGAGTGTGTATGGATGTTTCCCAGTACTGGGTTGCAGCTGGAAGGGCATCCGCTGTGTAAAACATATGCTGGATAAGTTGGCTGTTCATTCCACTGTGGCGACCCCAGATTAATAAAGGGACTAAGCCGAAAAGAAAATGAATGAATGAATGAATGAATAGGTTTGTAAAGTAAAAAAAGCTGGATTTACTGACAACTCATTTGAGTTCTTTCTTTTGTCATATGTTGATTTTTGAAGCTAAAAAACTAATAAAAGCACTCTTATTGTCCCTTAATAGTGTAATTTCTGGCAAGGCATTTGCAGTGATTGTGTATAAAATGCTCTTTTATAGAGTCCTCCACATGTCCACACAGCTGGCAGAGGCCGCCGCAGACACAAACAGAGCGAGAGCTCCTTAAGCCACTCAATGTTAACAATAATAAACCCAGCACACGGTGCTCACAGGCTGTGGCTACCCGATTACTCAAACATGTGGTCGGGAGTTGGGCTGTGTTAACCATGCAACTTTAAAGTGTAAATGTTTGTTTAGTACAGTTACTGAACCATTACATTTATACAAGCGTGACTGCTGTCTCAATACTTGTCAGATCACTAATGTGATTAGAGTAAACAAACAGATAAAGCTAATGACTTTACTGAAATAAAACATATTTTAACTGTTAGTAAACTCACAATTAACTGATGATGCTGTACTGATTATATTGCCTGTTTTTTTTTTTAATTGAACATTTTGATGTGTTATGTATGTACTTTCACATATACCTACATATGAAATGTATTTACATTTTCCTAACAAAATGTGTTATTTTTTAGCCAAATGGATTTACCACAGTACCACAGCAGTTATTTTTTTATTTTTTTCTCCAAAATCTGTTTCACGTGAATATACATCAATTTGACATCTGACATTGCTGTCCATTCATTCATTCATTCATTCATTTTCTTTTCGGCTTAATCCCTTTATTTAATCAGGGGTCACCACAGTGGAATGAACCGCCAACTTATCCAGCATATGTTTTACACAGCGGATGCCCTTCCAGCCACAACCACATTGCTGTCCAAAAACACAAAATTTGATTACAGGACCTGTAATGTTTTACCATGTTACCATAAATTAAGTCAATTTGGCTTGTTTGCTTCATATTTCAAGTTTTTAAAAGCCATTCAAATGATTTAAATATAAACAATATAATATAAACAATATAAAACTAATTATTTACTTACAATCTAATTTGCTGTAGAGTCTAATGTTTGAGTGAACTTCACATTTGATGACAGCATTATCTTTGCATTGCATTAGATGGGATTATTGTGATCAGAGAATAAATTGATGCAGGGATTGAAAAGGATTCTTACTAAATAAAGGAGATGTATGTCATTGACTTACCTTTAACAATGAGTTTAAACAGAATTCAGACACACAAGGGTTTAGCAGAAGATCTAAGATCCTTTCATAGCTGTCAAAATGTTTGGCTTGAGATAATCTCTTGACTTGCTACTTTTGCTTGTATTGACATGATTTTTACGGCTCAAAATTTTCTAAACTAACTGAGCATTGTGATGAGAAGCTGTGGGCTGAAGTCATGCACGTACTGTACTTCACACAATTAAAACACTTAAAGATATTTTCCTACGTTTCAATACCTCCTTACACAATTAATTTGATTTGATGGGAAATATTATGTTTGTTGGGAGAGACCCAAGTCAAAGTGTGTGCAGAATTCAGTGCAGGTGAAGTGTCATGGTCTGCAGCAGGAGATAAATGTTGCTTGGCATAGTGAATGTAGGAATGTTTATCAGAAGCTCCTTCAGCAACACGTGGTTCCTTTCCTGCATTCATCACCCAGTCAGCCATTGATTTTAAAGCAAAATTTGTCTTGTCATGCAGCAAAATGGTTAAAGCAGTTCCTTGAAGCTGAAAACACAGATATAATGAAATGGCAGCCCAGAGTCCTGAACTTAACCTGGTTGAAAATATCTGGAAAATCATTGACAAGAGTTTTACACTCCTTTGAGTTTGAACTGAAATCTTGCACATACTGTAATTGACACAATTAAAACACTTACTTAACAAAAATTTGGCTGTGTTTCAATACCTCTTTCCATTCCCACATGCCCAGTTCCTCTGCAGGGCTCTTGATGAAAACTATTAAAGGACTGTTGACTTTTCTCTCAGCTGGATGTGCTAACACAGACTCCATGTTGAGGCTGAGGGGGAGTTTGGATTGCACTCTCCATATGGACACAGAGAGATGAAAAGAAGGATGGAGGGATGACCTACTGTGAAGGTGTGAAAGCGAGGACCAAAAGGGAAATTCTCAGCGTGGCGGTTTTGATGGAGGTTGAAGTGACGACACACACCGGGATGGCTGAGAGATCTGGAAGGAGCTACATAAATCAGCTGGGCTTTGATATTTAGCTTGGGTCTGACTTCTATATGTTCCCTACAGTCACTGATTCTGTCATAGGACTCTATTTAACTTGACTGAAACAATTACATATCAATGTGATCAGCATTGTTCAGTGGGGTACTAAAGCATTTAAAAACTTAAACTTAAACATTTCAAGCCAAATGAAGACCATTGGTGGAGTAGGGGTGTACCGTTTTGGGAGTATGTAACTAAACTAAAACTAAACTAAAGCAAAAGCATTTTTTGACAGCATATTAAAATAATTCAAGTCATAAAACCATAAAATATCCATAGGAAAAATACCTATTATACATATTATCAGAAAAGTTTTCCAAAACCCACCCCACTGCTCTTTGGGGATGAGCAAAACATACTAAATTGTATGAATGTGATCTTACAAATCTATACAAATTAGACACTAAATCAAAAAGTTATGAATTGCCATGAGGTTGTATTTCAAAATTTGTGTCATAGTTCAAATAAATGAAAATGACATTTTCCCCTATGAACAAAATAAGTTATTTGGAAAATTGTGAGGCATCCAAAAAAAATAAAAATGACATTGGTTTCCAAAACTATTTTATCTCCTTTTGTTTTCCACAGAAGAAGAAGAAGAAGAAGAAGAAGAAGAAGGATGTTAAAAAAGTAATTTGGGACCACACATGACGGTCATTAAAGGATAAAAGAACTTTCATTTTTGGTGTGAACTGATCTTTTAATTAGTATATCATTCCTTCTTAAACAGTTTGTTTAAGGGGGTGAGCTGTTCTGGTGCTCCGCACAACTGTTTCCTATCCAATGGCTCAGGGCAGAAGGGTTAAGGATCCCACAGATCTCACTGGCCATCTTAAAGCTGGAGCTGTGAAATGCCTGGAGCAAATGGATACATCCCAAAATAAACAAAAATCAGAAAAACCAAAAGGAGGGGTGGCAACAGGTGCTTGAGAATGAGCGCTCGAATCAAAGCATGAAAAGGCAAATGTGAACAAATTTGACCCTTTAACCTCTTCATTGCTGGCCTGTTTGGATAAGCACATTAGAGTGGAACGAGGGCTCTGAATCCACCTGGAAAAGCTGCCCTGAGCCTTTAAGAAGAAAATAGCCTTTGCTTTCTATACTTTTAACATTGCTCTCTGTTGTGAGTGCTTGTTGGAAATTTAACGTAGCCTTGATGCATTAGAATTTTGAAAAGAAGAATATTTTATATAATTTATTTTGATGGTGCTATTTGCACATTTTGTTGATTATAAGTTACATTGCAAATTAATTATTGTTAAAGTATTAGTAGACGGTCTGCTTAATATCTACTTACACCAACAGACAATTTCAAGATTATAAGAAACTTCAACTTACACTAACCCTAACTCTAACCCTCACTCTACAATCTACCAATACTCTAATGAAACTTCATTGACATTTATTTGCAATGAAAACTTTTTAACAAAATGTGTTAAGGGACCATCAAAATAAAGTGATACCAAATATAATTATTTTCAAAAGTCTAATACATCAAGGCTACTTTTAATTGTACACATGAAATCAAAATGAACCATATTGATTTGTTTAGCTCACATAGTTACAAAAAAAAAAATAATAATAATAATAAATAAAAAATAAATGGTTGCAGCTTCCGGTTTATGCAGACTTTAAAAAGCTTTGGACACAGATATGCTAATGATACTAATGTCATGTTAGAATAAAAATAAAGTGCAGTCAAACATAGCTTTCACTCATATTTTATGTATATGGATTGTTTGTAGCACTTTTTTACTATTTAAAATGATTTGTTTCAGTTCTTATGAAAGGAACTTCCCTAAACCAGATGTGCAACCCTTCATTGAAAAAAGTAGTCATGTGCAGAAGAAGGTAGATTGAAATATTCTAAATAGCAGAATATATAAAGAGGGCCATCAAAATTTGATTGACTCTTTGCAAGGAGTGACAGATTTCTCTTGATTTTACTCAGTGATTTATTTTCTGATGTTTCAAGCACCTTGCACTGTTCCACCGGTAGATGAACACGTTTTCTGAAGCATGATGCACAGAGTAAACATAAGTGTTAAACCACATGGCCTCACATTGCCTGTTTGCACTGATCCAGAAACCACTTTCACATTTCTGATCTTTTGAGGTTTACAGTTACGAGTGAAACACTCAAATGGTTTCAGATCAGTGGAAAAGGGCAACTTCTGAGAGGTTTCCAACAGGATATTGACCTGATATCTCATGAGGTTTATCTATTTTTAAGACTCAGGGGTCATACTGCCGTTGCAGTAAATGGGAAATAATCCCCTGAGGAATTGTGGGTGTTTTCCATAGTTTTAGCAGGTTCTTGCTCACTCTTTGGTCCATAACATAACAAAAGCAGTGCTCCTTGAGAGGTGGACGGAGATGTATACTAAACATGTGAGTGTCAGTATTTCATAGCACAAAGCACTTCCAACCGAATCGACTCATGTACCCATAGAAAGAACATTTCTGAAATGTAATTGGTAACTTGAATAGGGTATTAAACTAAAATGTTCTTAAACACAAATGACTTTCAGAAACATGCAAATATTATTTTTAGGGAACTTAAATGGTTTAAAGAAAGCTGCGTTTGTTTGGCTCACACACCTAAAGAGAAATATTAAATGAAAGATAGTTATGAGTTGAAAAACAACATATTACATTATTTGTTTGAAACTAATGTGCTAATATGAGGTAATAAAAAATCACATCACAAATATTGAAAAAAGAAAATATTTACTTCATTCATTCATTCATTCATTTTCTTTTCGGCTTAGTCCCTTTATTAATCTGGGGTCGCCACAGCGGGATGAACCGCCAACTTATCCAGCATATGTTTTATGCAGCGGATGCCCTTCCAGCTGCAACCCATCACTGGGAAACATTCATACACACTCATTCACACACATACACTACGGACAATTTTTTAGCTTACCCAATTCACCTGTACCGCATGTCTTTGGACTTGTGGGGGAAACCGGAGGAAACCCACGCGAACACGGGGAGAACATGCAAACTCCACACAGAAATGCCAACTGACCCAGCCGAGGCTCGAACCAGCGACCTTCTTGCTGTGAGGCGAACGTGCTACCCACTGCGCCACCGCGTCGCCCAAAATATTTACTTATAAATTGAAATTAATGTCATTTTAATATACACTTCATAATATATACTGTAAATCTTAAAACATGGTAATCTGTGTAGGTTAAAATGTCTTTAAGCATTATCATATTTTTTACATGCCATGATATAATAATATAATACGCCAACATTTCTCAGAAGTGAAATAATAATATGCCGTCTGAATGTGTGCTGTGGTTTGTCCCACAACAAACATGGAATGCCAAAATTGCATGTCAATTTAAAATGATTTGTAGACTACTAATTTCTAAATGAGAACTTGGTTGCACTGTAATTAGTTCCCAGATGTAATATAATGTTCATGTTCATTGGCAAGAAATAATTGTTAAGAAAGATTAGTCTGATCTTGTGGTCTTCTAAAGATGAAAAGACACATTACGAAATATAATCTGATTAAGTCTAAAGTTTATTAAATCAAAATGTCCCATTAGTGAGCTGTATGAATGAAAGCATTTTCTTGCCTTATTTCTTGCCTTCCTTGCACCATTCCCTTGCATGTTTACCCTAACCATTCTAAATGTTTTATAAATTACTGGACGTTGGATAATGTAATCAATCACTTTCCTTCCCTCATTCATATGAGTGCAAAATAATGATAAGTGGTATAAATTTAGAAAAGTGCCTCAAAAATTCCTGGCTTGGTTTATTCTCTCAATTAAAAACAAAATAGTTCACTAGAAAAACGGCCTGAATGGTCTCCTCAAGTGTGTTCACACTTGTAGATTGGTTCTCTTGGTTGGCTTGGTCTATACCAAGATACATTTGGTCTTGTTTGCAATGCGTTCACACTGTAAAGGCTTGTGCACACAGGGATGATTATCGCGTGCAATTATTGCTGATGTTTACTGCTTCTGAGCTGCTTAAGTTATAGTTAAACATGACTTGGTGTTGCTCAAGAACAAAATGGTCTAGCCAAGCACACAGGAATTGAAGATTAAATAGGATTCGATGGTGAGTTTAATTTTAAGGGGACCTATTATGCCCCTTTTTACAAGATATAAAATAAGTCTCTGATTTCCCTAGAGTGTGTATGTAAAGTTTCACCTAAAAATACCAAACATATAATGTTTTATAACTGCCCCTTTTAAGGGGCGACTCGCAGCAGCATAGCGACAAGCGACTGTTCCTTTCAATGGAGAGTAAGCGACAAAGTCGCTGCTAGTGTGAATAAGGCATGCTTGGGCCATTTTGGTGACTGTCACTTTAAATTCAAATGAGATTCAAAAGATGGCTGAGCTACAAATGCCTATGTGTCAGCATAGTGCCAGATTCAACATCCTATATGCTAATGAGGGAGAGATTGTCACTAATGGGCGGGGCTTTCCCCCTCTGATGACATGTACAAAGGGAGAATGTCAATCAAAGTGTGATTTTTTTTTACCATTAGAAGCTTGTTATATTCACAGACTGCTGCCACAGAACGTAACGGTTACTAAAGTAACCCTCGTTCCCCGAGGGGGGGAACGGAAATGCTATGTGGAAACTTCCACTATGGGGATTTCGTCAGAAAGCCAATCATTCTGAAGAGTAATTAAACGGGCCAATGAAATGCCAATGAGTTGGCGGTGTCAGCGTGCACAGCTGGCAGCAATCATAATCAGCTTGTGAATAAGAATGCCGGCTGTGCCACACAACCACACCTTTTCTAGCTGAAGAAGCCGAACTACAGCTGTCAGCTAAGGCGCAATCCCTGTGGCGAAGGAACATAGCATTTCCGTTCCCCCCCTCGGGGAACGAGGGTTACTTTAGTAACCGTTACGTTCCCCAGCGGGAGGGGAACTACAATGCTATGTGGAAACTTCCACTATGGGGAAATCTATGGAAAACGCCACAGTGATTGAACCTTATCACGTCGCTGGTGAGAGGTTTGCCAGGCTCCGGCGTGAGCGCACCATCATCACCAGAGACGCAGCCCACCAACGTGTCCCCTGGCCCTAACTTACCTTACTTACCTGTGAAGCACGTAAAGGCTTATTTATATTTTTTGGGGAGTCGTAAAATATACACCTAGTTAAGATACTAGTAATTTTAAATTACGACAGTACGTTGGGAAGCGTGCAGTCCAGATAGGGAGGACGCCTCAGAGCGGGGATGATCGTAACGCCAACCCCTCAGTGCGAAGGGGACAGCCTTAGCTCAGCCAGCTGAAGGAGGAAAGCATCACACTGATCTGGCATGTCCGGGGTCCTTTTCGGAGAGAAGTACACCACACAGTGAATAGACTCCACTTCAGGGCGTAGGCATGCCTCGTAGAGAGTGCTCTAGCCTGAGTGACGGTGTTAACTACAGAACCGGTAAGTCACCTAAGTCCTCCACGCTCCATCTATGGACCTTACACGTGATTCCAGAGATCTGGGCGCGGGTGCCAGATGGTGCCTGTTCCAAAGAAGAAGGAGCTTCTTCAAAGGGATATGCCAGGGAGGGGCCGTCATGAGGAGAGAGCTGAAATACAGATAAGATTGAGCCAGAGGCGCAATAACAGATCTGGTCCTCATCCTCCCTGACGTAACACAGTATCTGCGAGTAGGCTCACTGGAGAGAAATGCGTATTTACGCACGCCCAGGGGCCAGCTGTGTTAGCCAGCGCGCAGAGCGCACCTATAACAGCTGGACAGCCGGGGGTGGAGTCTCAGTTTTCCCGGGCGTGAACTGCCGTGAGAGTGCATCGGCTGCACGGTTGAGTTCGCCGGGGAAAAAAAATGGCACGCAGTGATTCCGCCGCGAATGACTCCGGAGGAGCAGACGGCGAGCGAGCTGAGACATGCGGCGAGAGCGGATACCCCCTGTGTGGTTGATATACGCCATCGTCGCCGTGCTGTCCGTCCTGACCAGCACGTGTTTCCCCTCTAGCACCGGTAAAAACAGTGCAGCGCGAGATACACTGCCAACAGCTCCAGGCAATTAATATGCCAATGCAACCGGGTTCCTTCCACGGACCCGCAGCTGCATGCCCGCAACACACGGCCCCCCAGCGCGTACTGGAAGCATCCGTCGAAACGACGACATGCCTGGACACTTGTTCTAGAGGCACACAGGCCTGTAGAAACGCAGGGTCCATCCAGAGGCTGAGGGCACGGCGACACAGCGGAGTGACAGTCACCCGGTGCGTGCCCGCGTGCCATGCGCGTCTAGGGACCTGATCGAGAAGCCAATACTGAAGCGGTCTCATATGGAACAGCCCGAGCGGCGTGAAGCGGCCACGGATGCCATATGCCCCAGGAGCCTCTGAAATGATATCAGTGGGACCACAGTTTTCCTGTCGAACTCTCTCAGACAGGTCAGCATCAGCCCAGGGAGGCCTCGAGGGAGGCGCGCCGTCATGGTGATCAAGTCCAGCTCCAACCCGAGAAAAAAGATGCTCTGCACAGGGGCGAGCCTACTCCTTTCTCGGTTGACCCGAAACCCCAACAGGTCGAGGTGCCGGAGCACCCAGTCCCTGTACATAATCAATTGATCCCGCGAGTGAGCTGAAAAGCCAGTCATCGAGATAATGGAGTATGCAGATGCCCGCGAGCCGAAGGGGCATTAGGGCATCCTCCGCGAGCTTCGTGAAAACCCGCGGAGACAGGGAGAGCCAGAAAGGGAGGACTTTGTACTATCATGCTCGACCCTCGCACGAAAACCGCAGCCGGTGGCGTGGGAAAATGGAGAAATGAATGTACGTGTCCTTCAGGTCTATCGCTGCAGACCAATCCTGAGGACGGACGCACCGGGGGATGTGCTTCTGCATAAGCATTCTGAGCGGCTGCTTGTAAGGCAGCGGGTCAAAATGCGCAGAACTAGGCTGGTCATAACCCACTGCTCTTTTAGGGTACGATGAAGTACAGACTAAAAAGCCCATACCTCATCTCGGCTGGAGGGACCGGCTTGATTGCATCCTTCGCCAGGAGGACAGCAATCTCCTCGCACAAGAGAGGGGCGGACACAGGGCTGACACCTGGTGTAATACACGCCCGTGAACTTGGGGGACCGTTTAGCGAACTGAATCGCATAGTCGAGTCTGATTGTCCTAATGAGCCATCGCCACGGGCTGGGCAGCGCTAACCAGGCTGGCAGAGCCCACGCGAGTGACATCATCGGTGCAATCACTGACGCACCAGCGGTGGGGCAGCACGGGATGGGAGAGCTCACCCCGGGAGGCATGCGTCCCAAGGAAGAGCGGAAGTAAAGAGGTTTAATCTTAACTTCGTCCCAAGAGCCCGCAGGGCGGCTAGGAGTGCGAGAGAAAGGAGCCCGCCCTCTGGCACTCACAGAGCCTGTGGCGAAGAGCACTGATCCTGCGAGCTGGAAGGCATAGCGTCCCATACTGGCAGTGTTCGGGCTATCACACCCGGAGAGAGGAAAAAATTGCTCTTAAAAAATGTAGTAGCCATACGGCCTTTTTGTTAATGATATGGGTGTCCCTGGCCCTCCGCCAGGGAAAGAGCAAACATCTCTTGCCCGTCTCAGGGACGCTTCGCGGTCCGTACTGGACTTAGCGGCGCCCTGAGGCGGGGGGCGGTGATCGTCTGTGAGGTGCTCAACGCTGCCGCTTAACCAGTTGAACGGACAGGGCGGCGGAGCAGATTTTGGAGCCACAGACGAGCGCCCTCGGCGAGAAGCAGCCAAAGTGCACGAATCGACGGGGAGAGCGGTTTTTGAGCCCGCCAATCGCACTTGACTACTCTTTCACCGAAGTGAATTCCTGGGTGAACTCACCCCGGTGTCGCCGAACAGGCCAGCCTGGTATATGGGTGTGTTAAGAAAGCGAACTTTGTCAACGACACGCATATCTGCCAGGTTTAGCCAGAGGTGGCGTTCCTGGACCACTAGTGTGGTCATCGTCCTTCCCAGGGCACTCGCAGCCGACCTGGTGTTTTTAGAGCAAAGTCGGTTGCAGTGCGTAGTGCATTAAGCCTGGGTCGGAACCTTCCTCGTGCCGCTGGGCCAGCGCTTGCACTAGCCATAGCAAGCAAAACGCAGCAGTGTAGGCTCTGGCCCTGAGGGACACAGACAACCTACACGCTTTGGACGGGAGCCGAGGCTAACCACGCCAGGAAGGGGCACCACGCGGGCAAGATTGACCGCGCTAGCACACTCGACCTGGGGTTTTGCCTCATACCCCCTGGCTGCTCCGTCATCGAGGAAGGTGAGGGCGGAGCGCACGCAGACCGGGCAGAAAAAGGTGCCCTCAGCGCTGCGTGAACTTACTGTGCATCTCCGGGAAGAAGGGGACGGGAGGCTTAGAGGGTTTCCCCTTCTTATCCTCCACGTAACACCCGTCTAATCGGTCCGGCGGCGAAGCTGGGGGACAAGCCATCTCCAGCCTCGTCGCCGAAGCAGCCCGGGTTAGCACGGCCATCATATCAGATGCCATATCCGGAGCCTCGCTTACCACCCCTGAGGGAGGAAGCGGGTCCGAATTGTCATCGGAAAATGACAGCCCACCCTCCGATGCAGCGATGGACATCTGGTCCTCGGTGTCATCGAGTGAGAGGGCGACCCTCCCGAAGGATGGTGCGCTTCTCTCACTCGAAGCTTGGATGGAGCGCGCTGAGGAATGGGAGGTCCGCAAGCCCGAGGGCGGCGGATTGACCCCCACTGTGACCCTCAGATCTGCCACCGCATCCAGAAACGCACGGTCGGAGCGACGTCTTTAAAAAGACGCGCTGCCCGACCGTGTTGCTCTTTTAGGAAATTTGCTTAAATTTATACGCACCGCTCTTGAAGTACCGGTCCAGCGAAACGCCCAGGGACAGGAGAAACCCAGCTCGACCACCGCTGCTCGCGTTGTTGCTCGCGCTGGAACCGGGAGAAATCAGCCTCTCAGAAGACGGCAGCTTTCTCTTACTCTCTCTCTCTCTCGAACAAAGTCGGAGGATGACAGCAAAACGTCTCTTTCAGACTGCACATGAGGCTTCTGAAAGCGAAAAGGTGTGGTTGTGTGGCACAGCCGGCATTCTTATTCACAAGCTGATTATGATTGCTGCCAGCTGTGCACGCTGACACCGCCAACTCATTGGCATTTCATTGGCCCGTTTAATTACTCTTCAGAATGATTGGCTTTCTGACGAAATCCCCATAGTGGAAGTTTCCACATAGCATTGTAGTTCCCCTCCCGCTGGGGAACTGTGTTTAAACTCCTTATAAACGGGATTTATGCATAATATGTCCCCTTACATTTTTCTTTCATGGCTTGCAACTTTTTCTCGCAATTCTTTAGATGTTCATGCCATCAAGGGAGTGATTTGCAAATTTACTCAGCTCATCATCAGTGAAAATCACTTAGACCTCAAACATAGAGATGCAAACAAACCTTTTTCTTTTCCTCTGTGACAAATGTTATATTTTGCGATGGAACTTACCAAACAATCAAAATAATGTAGTTGCTGGATTATAAATGTTTGTTGTATGTGCATGCATGTGATTTTTATCATTTCATGATTTATCATATCATTTCAACTCATGAAGAACTTAAAAATGTGTAGTAAAAACAGCATAGCACACAAAAAAATACAATTTGTTGTAAGTAGATGCGTTCTAACAAATACATTGAAGTCTAATGAGCAACATCACAATGGCGATGAGAAAAAAAAAAAAAAAGAAGCAGGAATGCTTCAGTATTTGGTCCTTCATATCTTATGATATCATGTCCTATTTTTGGGTTCATTGGATGTCTTTTATCACACCAGAGTTTGTTTGGAAGCAAACCAAGTCCCATCTTTTTAGCAGTCTTGGTCCACTTATTTGGTTTGCACCAAGGTTCAAATGTCAGCATCTGCACTTATTCAAAATTAACCACACTAGCACAACAACCACACCATTTCATTTGAATCGAAGTTCATTTTAATCTAACCAAACTGCCACAAAGGTGAAAGGTGAGCTAACTGTTGACCTATTTGTCTATAAAATAAAATAAAGCTATATATATATTCTCCTAGTACGCTAAACTGCTGTAATTTGACTCAATCTAATAAAGCAGCACTGGCACTTGACAAGGGGTGCAGGACACACACCTGCCCAGAACCAAGGCCCAATGGCAAAAGAATCCGAGCAGGATGTCAGGAATCTCTGATTAAAATTCCTCATTTTTCCCCACTCGCTCATCAAGTGTGTTGAGAGAGCGAGGTCAGAGCAGGAATAATTGTGTCGGATTCCTTCTCCGTCCTTCATCAAGGTGCCATAATGAAGGCTGCAGGATTCAGGCCAAAGATCTCCTCTCTCACAGCCCAATATGGGCAGTAAACCAATACCCCTGCGTGGGCGTGTGGGGCAGGGGAGGAGGGAGGCTGTTTTTTTGGTGACCAGGTCCTTTTAACTTTCAACAGTCTTTGGCAGAGCAGGACAGGGGGAAGAAAACGTTTCTGTGAAAGCAGCAGCTGTTGTTTCTTCTGTTTTTCTTTGGCTGCAAAGTGCGAGAGCATTCTCTCAGTCAAGCCGATAGAGCCGAGAGATGACAGGAAAAACAACTACAAATGTTTCATTGATGTGTACAAATTAGGGGTGTCAAGACGTCATGCTTTCAATAAACAATTATTGTGGCCAAAATGCTGTATAATGATATTATAGGGATATATAGGAATTTTGAGAAAGAAAGAAAGAAAGAAAGAAAGAAAGAAAGAAAGAAAGAAAGA
>CAIGQV010019084.1:953343-982604 GCA_903798115.1 Danio jaintianensis
AGAAAGAAAGAAAGAAAGAAAGAAAGAAAGAAAGAAAGAAAGAAAGAAAGAAAGAAAGACAAGTGACAAGGAAAGGAAATGAAAAAGGTAAAGAGTAAAATAGTGTAAAAGAAAATAAAAAATGAGAAAGCAATAAATAGTTGGGTTTTATTGTATGTCTAGCATTTTAATACCAATACAATATACATTCCTTCAGATATTAGTGCAGGTATATTGTGACACCCTTGGTAAAAAATAAATAAATAAATAAATAAATAAATAAATAAATAAATAAATAAATAAATAAATAAAAAAGACTTTTGTCAAATTGCAATAAAATAAAGAAAGAAACTGAAAAAAAGAGAGAACGTGTTATCAGTCAGACTAAAAACATATTGCATTTTCATGTGTGCAGCATAGCACATTAGTATATACAATGATTCACTTTGTTGTTTCCAACCAAAGAAATCTCTCAACAAATCACTAGATAAAAATTAAAAACACATCTAAGCTCAGTCCATGCATCAAGTGATTAACAGGTTTAGTTGGTCTTCAATTGATCAGGCTTACTTTGCAGATGCAGAATGAAGTCAGCTCCATTTTTTCTGAATCTTTTTTAAACCAAACAAAATGGTTGTGGTTCACACATTGTTTGGGAAAGAGCCAACTGGAGCAGGTTTATCAAGGAAAGTGATTATCAAAGAAAAATGAGGACTGGAGTCCAAACATTTTCTTTCCCAATCAGCCTGTCCTGAGGGGATCCAGAGAGAGAGAGAGAGAGAGAGAGAGAGAGAACACAAATAAACTGTTATTTTGGCTCCTGCCTGAACAGTACAGTGGGAGGGAGAAAAAAACAGAGAAGATGGCCATATATGAGTCCATGAGGAGGGATGTGGGAATATCTGACCCTCTCTGCTGCAGTTGTTGTGCGTTGAGAGCAGGTCTGATTTGAGGCAGCTGGACCCACAGCTAAAGGTATAACTCTTCTCATATCTTCTTTCGGGTTCTTTCAGTTTATGTCTTCCTCATTTTCATTTATTTATTTTTTACGCTTCTTGTTCCTTTAACTTCCTTCCTTTAACAATATTTTTTTGTTCACCAGCAGAAACACACAAAAACATACAGTAACAACCCTGGGTTTATACTGACATGGAAAAAAACAACAGTGAAAAACTACAGTGATCACTGAAATAACTTCAAACTTAAAAAAGGAAAGATTGATCAAGTTACTAAAAATAAACTAATGAAAATCAGATATTGCTTTTGAATTGTGGCACAACAGAAGCATTAAAAAGGTAAACTAATAAAACCTGGACAAAATTGAAAGATACCAACAACATTATGCATAATGTTAACATTACGTATAATATGTGTGTGTGTGTGTGTGTGTGTGTGTGTGTGTGTGTGTGTGTGCGTGCGTGCGTGCGTGCGTGCGTGCGTGCGTGCGTGTGCGTGTGTGCGTGTGTGTGCGTGTGTGTGTGCGTGTGTGTATTTTCCATAATCATCATCGAGAAAAAGGGTATCACTTTATTTCAATGGTCCCTTTAACACATTTTGTTTTCACAATTTTAAGGTTCACTGCAACTACATGCCAAGGAATATTCATTAGAGTATTACAGTTTTTTTCCAACTCCTAACGCACAAAATCCTTTCATGTCACACAATTTCTGAAACCTCTCACTCAAAATTCAAAACTACGCTGCAAATCTCCAAAACCATAAGCTATTTCTCAGCCTTGAACTTTTTCAATCACATAAAACACTTTTTTCAAAACACTACACACAACTCTCTTCATAAAACCCAAAAATCTAACAGGAACTGACTTGCTTTCTTTTTCCAAACACAACCAATCAAAATGCTACACTTATTAACCAGATCACACACACACTGCTCAAGTGTGGAAACACTCATTTCTTAACTGATAACTAACCAATCACTGCTTTACTGTAGTACAGTACAGTGGGCTGGTCCACAATTTGTAGTTTTTACTGCATATTCACCTTTTCTGAATCCTAATTTCTAAATTCCTCTAGAAAAGACTAGAGGAATTCTACTCAGCCTGGCTCTGTAAAGTGTATACAGTTTTTTTGGATTGCTTACACACTAAAATTAAAAGTAGTACACTATTAGCAAAACCTTACACTCAAGAAGAAACTATAAGCACATTGTCAACCTCACACTTGTTGCAAAACTCTACACACAGTGATTTGCAAAACACTAAACACACTTAACATACATTACACACAAAAATCTATCATGAAGTCACTTCCTTGCAATACCAAAGCACTGTCCAACCAATTGGTTCAACACAGTCATCAGGTGTGCAAACACTTGTTTGCTTAATTGTAGACACACCAATAAGGTGTTTAAGCACTATAAAAAGCAGCAGGTGAGTTCATCGGTCTTTAAGCACAATGGAAAGAGTCAGAGAAAGAGTAAGAGGACGAGAAAGAGGAAGGGGAGGAAGAGGAGGGGAGGAAGGAGAGAAAGAGGAGGAAGAGGAATCAACAGAGGAAGAGGAAGAGATGGAGGCCATGCTGGAGGTAGAAGAAGTGGAAGACGAAGATGAAGACAAGAAAGGTTCTCAAAGAGGACCGAATCTGACAAATGAGATCCGCGCAACACTGGTTGACCACGTTGTCAACAATGGTGTGACGCTGAGGGAGGCTGGACTGCGAGTACAGCCAAATCTAAGCCGACACACAGTGGCAAGTATGATAAGAACATTTGTACAATACGTATGTATTCACTTTAGCAGTGTGATCTTGCATACTGTCTCATAATCTTTTACTGTACTGTAATATGTAATACTAGATCTACACTGAACTACACAATTTTTCCTGACACCGTTCTTCAGGTAGATTTACGAATGGATGGAGAGGAGATCCAGCATGAGTTCATTTACGTAGATGAGGCTGGGTTCAACCTGACGAGAACACGAAGTGAAGTTTATTTATAAACTATTTTCTAAAGGATCACATGCTTATGATTGCTTGCGGCTGGTCCCGCATTATTCAATTTATGATTCGCCAATCAGACGATTCCTAAGCCACTATAAATACCCTAACTTCCATATAACAGCCATCTTCGTTTTGAAGAATCCCCCCTCCACCCCTACTCCTCCTTCTTTCCTAGATGGGTGACACGGTGGCCCAGTGGATAGCACTATTGCCTCACAGCAAGAACGTCACTGGTTCTAGTCCTTACCAAGCCAGCCAACGTTTCTGTGCAGAGTTTACACATTCTCCATGTGCTCACGTGGGTTTCCCCCGGTTTCCTCCCATCATCCAAAAACACGCAACTTAAGTTAATTGACTAATCCAAATTGCCACCGTAGACATGCTCCTAGTAAGTAATTATCTCTTAAGAGCAATCACTATCTGTTCATTAGCTTCTCCAGCAGGGGAGTTCTCGAGATCTACCTGAGCTCCCCTCTCGCCTTGCAAACGGGAGGGAGCCCCGGGCTCGAGGATCTTATGAGCTTAGGGCTCTCTCCCAGGACAGCATGCCAAACAAGCTTTATAATCAATCATCAGCTAAGTGTGAACTCTTGAAGGAGGGGAAGAAACATCATTGGCTACAGGGCTATAGTCAATGTCCCAGGGCAACGTGGGGGAAATATAACACTCTGTGCAGCCATTACACAGAACGGGGTCCTCCACCGCCATGCCCATATGGGCCCTTACAACACAGCAATCATTCTTGGACCAATTGCACAACCTAACAGCAGCAAATCAAATCGATCATATGCAATACATTGTTGTCTGGGACAATGAGTCTTTCCACCACTCTGCTCTTGTTCAGAACTGGTTTCCGCAACATCCACATTTCACCGTCCTATATCTTCCACCATACTCTCCATTCCTCAACCCTATAGAAGAGTTTTTCTCTGCATGGCGGTGGAAGGTCTCCAGGCTGAGGTACCCCTCATCCAAGCCATGGAGGTGGCCTGTGACCAGATAGAGGTAGCAGCAATACAAGGATGGATTCGTCATTCAAGACGTTTCTTTCCAAGTTGTCTTGCTAATGACAACATTGCCTGTGATTGTTTATGAAATTCTCTGGACAGATCCAGCTAGGCGAAGAGACTGTGTGTGTTTGTATGCGTGCGTGCGTGCGTGTGTGTGTGTTTTTTTTTTGTAACAGTAAATTTTCCAGTACAATACGTAAAGTGACATGTTATGAGTCTCCATGTCAACATTTTGGGCATGTTGAGAAATAAATGAGTTTCTTCAGTGTGCAACATTGGTCTTGTGTAGTGTTTGGTGGATTTACTTTATATTTGTACTTTGTTGATGGTAGCCTACTCTAATCATAGGGAAGTAGAAGTGCTAAAAGTGTTTTAGGTTTATCACAGCAGAGTGTAACTCGTGCAAACAGAGTATAGTAAATGTGAAACGTTTGTTTCTTATGGTTAAAAAAGTGTGTTTTTTTAAACATAAGTGTATAGTTTTTACAAGAGTGTTTAATTATGCAAAGTGTAGTCTGTAGTGTTTTGCTAATTGGGTGTGTGGTTGTGCTAAATGTGTGTACTGTTTTGAAAACACGGGCCCTGTTTTGAAAATCGTGCTTAAGCAATCCAAAAAAACTGTAATGGTCAACCCTATGCCTGCATGACGCTTCTCCCGGCAAAGGACACTTTTTCCCCCGAGAGTCCACACTCTGTATTTACTGTATGCTGGAGAATATACTTTTGCTTTACATATGCTTTACATACAATTTTACATACAGTATGTTTATGGTTTTGTTGTATGCTACTGTATGCAACAGTAATGTTTGGCCTAATTAATATTTTCTGTTTCTTAATGTCATTGGTTTTTGCAGTGTACCTGTTCCCCCTCTCACCAGATTACCATCACTGTAAAAAACTTTGAAATGTAGATATAAGCCTATGAAAGAGTAAAGAGCTTTAGATTTAGAACAGCGTTGCGGTTACTATGTAACCCTCGTTCCCCAAGGGGGGGAACGGAAATGCTATGTGGAAAAACTTCCACTATGGGGATTTCGTCAGAAAGCCAATCATCTGAAGAGAAATAAAACGGGCAAATGAAATGCCAATGAGTTGGCGGTGTCAGCGCACACAGCTGTCAGCAATCACAATCAGTTAGTGAATAAGAATGCCAGGTGTGCATAGCAAAAACACCTTTTCTAGCTGAAGAAGCCGAATTACAGCTGTCAGCTAAGGCGCAATCACTGTGGCGAAGGCACATAGCATTTCCCTCTCCCCCCCGTTACAGTAGTAACCGTAACGTTCCCCAGCGGGAGGGGAACTTCAATGCTATGTGGAAAAATTTCCACTATGGGGAAATGTATGGAAAACTCCACAGTGATTGAACCTTACCACGTCGCTGATGAGAGGTTTGCCAGGCTCCGGCGTAAGCGCACCATCATCACCAGAGACACAGCCCTCCAGCGTGTCCCCTGGCCCTTACTTACCTTACTTGCCTATAAAGGGCTTAAGGCTTATTTATATTTTTGGGGGAGTCGTAAAATTTAAAATACGACAGTACGTTGGGAAAGCGTGTCAGTTCCGAATGGGGAGGACGCTGCGTAGGCCACCTGCTGCCCAAATGGGGAGACCTGGTGGCAGGAAGACATATGGACTAACCCTGGGAAGGGGGAGTACACATATGAAGGATGGTTAGCGGGGAGGGAAGACACGGACCTGCCTGAAGCGGGGGGGAACTATACCGTGGCTGAGTGAAGCATATGGGATCGCCAGTGGGGATCGCGCATAGCAGGCACCTATACCCAGAACGCGGGCTGACCGAGCGGGCATGCCAACAACGTAATGGACTCCTCCGCTGAGTCAGGTGCTGGGGGCCTCGGAGGAACTCTGTAGGGTTCGCCAAATGGGGAACTCAACTGAGCAGAGTAAGAAAAGCGCATGCATCTCTGTGTTAGAGAGAAAGGCGCAGCAATCGTGTTTCAACACCGTACCGAATTTCCTCATTCACTGGCGTTATGCAACACACATAAGAAAAATCGGTTCCACTCAAAGATTATAGAATCTTACGAATGTATTAGGTGTCGCCCAGCCCGCAGCTTTACAGATGTCTGTTAGAGAGGCGCCACGCTCACGCCCAAGAGGAGGCGATACTCTTAGTCGACTGCGCTCTCACTCCCGGGGGACGCGGCTCACCCTGGCACTGAAAAGCGAGGGAGATGGCATCCACTATCCGGTGGGCCAACCTCAGTTTGGATACGGCACTTCCCGTCTGCCGATCATAACAGAAAAGGAGCTGCTTAGAGTCGTAAGTTCTATAATGCGGTCACATAGCGCAGAGCGCGAACGGGACACAGCAGAGAAAGGGGCTGAGACTGCCTCCTCCGTGGGCAGCACTTGCAGGTTCACTACGTAGTCTAAACTACGGGCAGGAACCTCGGGCACCTAGTTGGGCCGGGGTCTCAGGAAAACGTGAGAGTCGGCAGGCCCAAATTGCTGGCACTCTTCGCTGTCCGAAAATGCCTCCAGATACCCGACCCTCTTGACCGATGCCAATGCGACCAACAGAGCTGTCTACCTGGACAGAAATCTTAAGATACTGAGTCGAGTGGATCGAGCAGACCTCTCCTAAGAGAGATCTCCAAGTGGGTATGAGAGGGGGACAGGATTGATTTAATTATCCAGCGTCTCACGCCTCTGGGAACTGGATGATGAGGCTATGCTTTCCCAGCGCGCCGTCATCCCCGCGTCCTCAGAGCGGGGAAGATAGTAACGCCAACCCCTCAGTGCGGAGGGGACAGCCTTAGCTCCAGCCAGCTGAAGGAGGATAGCATCACACTGATCTGGCATGTCCGGGGTCCCTCTCGGAGAGAAGTACACCACACAGCGAATAGACTCCACTTCAGGGCGTAGGCATGCCTCGTAGAGGGTGCTCTAGCCTGAGTGACGGTGTTAACCACCGAACCAGTAAGTCACCTAAGTCCTCCACACTCCATCTATGGACCACACGTGATTCCAGAGATCTGGGCGCGGGTGCCAGATGGTGCCTGTCCCAAAGAAGAAGCTGAACAGACCTGCTCCGCGTCCTCCCTGACATTACACAGTATCTGTGCGAGTAGGCTCACTGGAGAAATGCGTATTTACGCACGCCCCGGGGCCAGCTGTGTCCAGTGCGCCAAAACGCACCCATAACATCTGGACAGCCGGGGGTGGAGCCTCCATTCTCCCAGGCGTGAACTGCCATGAGAGCGCATTGGCTGCACGGTTGAGTTCGCCGGGGATAAGAATGGCAGGCAGCGTTTACCGCCGCGTATGACTCCAGAGGAGCAGTCGGTGAGCGAGCTGAGACATACGGCGAGAGCGGATACCCCCCGTAAGGTTGATATACGCCATCGCCGCCGTGCTGTGCGTCCTGACCAGCACGTGTTTTCCTTCTAACACCGGTAAAAAACGGCGCAACGCAAGATACCCTGCCACCACCTCCACCAGATACCCAGCGCTTACTGGAAGCATCGGTCGGAACGACGACATGCCAGGACACTTGTTCTAGAGGCACACAGGCCTGTAGAAATGCAGGGTCCGTCCAGAGGCTGAGGGCGCGGCGACACAGCGGAATGACAGTCACCCGGTGCATGCCAACGTGCCATGCGCGTCTGGGGACCCGATCGGAAAGCCAATGCTGAAGCGGTCTCATATGGAGCAACCCGAGCGGCGTGACAGGGGCTACGGATGCCATATGCCCCAGGAGCCTCTGAAATAATATCAGTGGGACCACAGTTTTCCTGTCGAACTCTCTCAAACAGGTCAGCATCAGCCCGGCGCGCTCTCGAGGGAGGCGCGCCGTCATGGTGATCGAGTCCAACTCCAACCCGAGAAAAGAGATGCTCTGCACGGGGGCGAGCCTGCTCCTTTCTCTGTTGACCCGAAACCCCAACAGGTCGAGGTGCCGGAGCACCCAGTCCCTGTAAATAACCAATTGATCCCGCGAGCGAGCTAAAAAAGCCAGTCATTGAGATAATTGAGTATGCCCGCGAGCCGAAGGGGCGTTAGGGCATCCTCTGCGAGCTTGGTGAAAACCCGCGGAGACAGGGAGAGCCCGGAAGGGAGGACTTTGTACTCGACCCTCGCACGCAAACGACAGAAACTGCCGGTAGCGTGGGAAAATGGAGACATGAACATACGTGTCCTTCAGGTCTATCGCTGCAGACCAATCCTGAGGGCGGACGCACCAGGAGATGTGCTTCTGCATGAGCATTCTGAGCGGCTGCTTATAAGGCAGAACTAGGATTAGTCATAAGCCACCGCTCTTTTAGGGTATGATGAAGTACAGACTAAAAAGCCCATACCTCATCTCGGCTGGAGGGACCGGCTTGATTGCATCCTTCGCCAGAAGGACAGCAATCTCCACGCGCAAGACAGGGCCGGACACAGGGCTGACCTTGGTGTAATACACGCCCATGAACTTTGGGGACAGTTTAGCGAACTGAATCGCATAGCCGAAGAACGGAAGATAAGAGGTTTTAATCTTAACTTCGTCCCAAGAGCCCGCAGGGCGGCTGGGAGTGCGAGAGAAAGGAGCCCGTCCTCTGGCACTCACGGAGCCTGTGGCGAAGAGCACCGATCCTGCGAGCTGGAAGGCATAGCATCCCATACTGGCAGTGTTCGGGCTATCACACCCGGAGAAAGGAAAAATGTAAAATAAAATTTAGTAGCCATACGGCCATGAGTTAATGATATGGGTGTCCCTGGCCCTCCGCTAGGGAAAGAGCAAAGCTCCTTTTCTCTGAGTGGCCCGTTTCAGGGACACTTCACGGTCCGTACCGGACTTAGCGGCGCCCTGAGACGGGGGGCGGTGATCGTCTGTGAGGTGCTCAATGCTGCAGCTTAACCGGTTGAACGGACAGAATCAGAATCAGAATCAGAAAGAGCTTTATTGCCAGGTATGTTCACACATACGAGGAATTTGTTTTCGTGACAGAGCTTCTACAGTGCAACAGAATTACAGAGACAGGACAAAAAAAAGATAATAAATATATTTAAAAAATAAAAGTAAATAGTGAATGCAAATATACAAATTGACAAGTGTATGTACAGGTATATTACTATATACACCGTTAAATGGCAGCTGTTATGTGCAAATTAGCATGTAAAATATGTTGTTAAATAAGTGTTTGTGTATAAAAAGTGTATAGCAGGTAGTGATGTTTGTTCCATAATTACTATCATTCAAGTGTTCATGAGATGGATTGCCTGAGGGAAAAAACTGTTTCTGTGTCGGGCTGTTCTGGTGCACAGTGCTCTGTAGCGTCGACCAGAAGGTAAAAGTTCAAAGAGGCAGTGTGCTGGGTGTGAGGGGTCCAGAGTGATTTTGGCAGCCCTTCTGCTTGCTCTGGATAAGTACAGTTCTTGGAGAGTAGGGAGGATTGTACCAGTGATTCGCTCAGCAGTCTGAACTATTCGACGTAGTCTTCGGAGGTCGGATTTCGTAGCTGAGCTAAACCAGACAGTTATTGAAGTCCAAAGGACTGATTCAATGGTGGAAGTGTAGAACTGTTTCAGCAGCTCCTTTGGAAGGTTGAACTTCCTTAGCTGACGAAGGAAGTACAACCTCTGTTGAGCTTTATTGACAATGGAGTCAATGTGAGTGTCCCACTTCAGATCCTGAGAAATGGTGGTGCCCAGGAACCTGAATGACTTCACTGCTGCCACAATGCTGTCCATGATGCTCAGTGGGGGGAGAGCAGAGGGGTTTTTCCTGAAGTCCACTATCATCTCCACTGTTTTGAGCGTGTTCAGCTCCAGGTTGTTGTGACTGCACCAGACAGCCAGCTCCTTAACCTCCTGTCTGTAAGCAGACTCGTCACCATCCTGAATGAGGCCGATAAGTGTGGTGTCGTCTGCAAACTTCAGGAGCTTGACAGAGGTGTCCTTTGAGGTGCAGTCATTTGTGTACAGGGAGAAGAGCAGAGGGGAGAGGACACACCCCTGAGGGGCGCCAGTGCTGATTGTGCGGGTACTGGATGAGAATTTTCCCAGCTTCACCAGCTGCTGCCTGTCCGTTAGGAAGCTGTTGATCCACTGACAGACAGAGTTGGGCACGGATAGCTGAGTTAATTTGGGCAGGAGAAGTTTTGGGATGATAGTGTTGAAAGCCGAGCTGAAGTCAACAAACAAGATCCTCACATAGGTCCCTGGTCTGTCTAGGTGTTGCAGAACATAATGCACTCCCATATTGACTGCATCATCCACAGACCTGTTTGCTCTGTAGGCAAACTGAAGAGAGTCCAGTGAGGGTTCAGTGATGTCCTTCAAGTGGGCCAGGACCAATTTTTCAAAAGACTTCATGACCACAGATGTTAGTGCCACCGGTCTGTAGTCATTTAGTCCTGTAAGTTTGGGTTTCTTTGGGATGGGTATGATGGTGGAGCGTTTGAAGCAGGAGGGTACTTCCCACAGCTCCAGCTATCTGTTGAAGATAAGGGTGAAGATGGGGGCCAGTTGGTCAGCACAGGATTTTAGACAGGCTGGTGTTACAAAATCTGGGCCTGGTGCTTTTTTCCTCTTCTGTTTTTGGAAGACCTGGCGCACATCATCTTCACTGAACTGAAGTGTGGGGGAGATGGGGGGTGGTGGAAGTGTTAATGGTGGTGTGAAGAGTAGTTCAGAGTGGGTGTGGGGTGTTTTCTCAAACCTGCAGTAAAACTCATTCAGGTCGTTTGCAAGTCGTTCGTTGTCTACAGTGCTGGGGGATGGTTTCTTGTAGTTTGTGATATTTTTCAAACTTTTCCACACGGATGCTGAGTCGCTGGAAGACAACTGACTCCTTAGTTTCTCAGAATAGTTCCTTTTTGCCACTCTGATCTCCTTTTCCAGTGTGTATTTGGCCTGCTTATACAAGGCCCTCTCCCCATTCCTGTAAGCAACCTCCTTGGCCTGACGTAGCTGTCTGAGTTTAACAGTGAACCACGGTTTGTCATTGTTGTATGTGAGTTGAGTCCTGGTAGGAACTTACATGTCTTCACAGAAACTGATATAAGATGTTACAGTCTCTGTAAGCTCGTCCAGATCGTTTGCAGCAGCTTCAAAAACACTCCAGTCAGTGAGGTCGAAACAGGCTTGTAGATCCCGCTCTGTTTCGGTAGTCCATCTTTTCACAGATCTTAATACAGGTTTGGCTGTTTTCAGTTTCTGCCTGTAGGTTGGTATGAGATGAATCAAACAATGGTCAGAGTGCCCCAAAGCTGCTCGTTGGACAAAGCGGTATGCATCCTTTATTGTGGTATAGCAGTGATCCAATATGTTACTGTCTCTTGTGGGACATGTAACATGCTGTCTATATTTTGGCAGTTCGTGGGATAGTTTTGCTTTGTTAAAATCCCTGAGAATTATTAAAACAGAGTCCGGGTGTTGTTGCTCGATTACCGTGATCTGATCAGCTAGTTTCTGTATCGACAGGGACGTGTGCGCGTGCGGAGGAATGTAAACACTGACGAGAATAAATGAGCAGAACTCACGCGGCGAGTAAAAAGGCTTACAGTTAATAAACAGTGCTTTTAGGTCGGGACAGCACATCTTCTTTAAAACTGTTACATCTGTACACCACCTTTCATTGATGTAAAAGCATGTCCCACCACCCCGCGATTTCCGCAATGATTCTCCGTCGCGATCCGCTCTGAACAGCTGATAGCCCGGTAGATGAAGCGCGTTGTCCGGTATGGCGTCGTTCAGCCAGGTTTCCGTGAAACACAGAGCAGCAGAATGCAAAAAATCCCTGTTTGTCTGAGAGAGCAGAATGAGTTAGTCTATTTTGCTGGGTAGAGAGCGGAGATTCGCCAGATGGATGCTAGGCAACGCAGTTCGAAACCCGCGCTGTCTGAGTTTCACAAGCGCGCCTCCTCGCTTCCCTCGTCTGCGCGTCCGACAGCATTTGAGCAGCACCGCGGCTCCACCGACTACAATGTCCAACAAAACATCACACAAATCCAAGTCTGGAAAAACATTTGGTGGTGTATGTGTCCGAATGTCCAACAACTTGTCTCTGGTGAAACTAATTGTAGGAATGTGACTCAAGACGGGACAAACTAACAAAAACACAAAAACAACAGCAGAGCACGACACGGAGGCGGCCATCATCGTCGACGCCATCTTGTAAAAAAAAAGGTTTTACAGGACAGGGCGGCAGAGCAGATTTTGGAGCCACAGACGAGCGCCCTCGGCGAGGAGCAGCCAGAGTGGACGATTCGATGGGGAGAGCCGTTTTTGAGCCCACCGATCGCACTTGACTGCTCTTTCACCGTAGTGAATTCCTGGGTGAACTCACCCCGGTGTCGCTGAACAGGCCAGCCTGGGATATGGGTGTGTTAAGAAAGCGAACTTTGTCAACGTCATGCATATCTGCCAGGTTTCCCCTTCTTATCCTCCACGTAACACCTGTCTAATCAAGCTGGGGGACAAGCCATCTCCAGCCTTGTCGCCGAAGCAGCCCGGGTTAGCACGGCCATCATATCAGATTCCATATCCGGAGCCTCGCTTACCACCCCTGAGGGTTAGGGACATCTGGTCCTCGATGTCATCGAGTGAGAGGGCGACCATCCCGAAGGATGGTGCGCTTCTCACACTCGAAGCTTGGATGGAGCGCGCTGAGGAATGGGAGGTCTTCAAGCTCGAGGGCGGCAGATTGACCCCCACTGTGACCATCAGATCTGCCCGAGTGCCAACCGCTACTTGCGGGGGACAACAGGGGTGGTTCGCCCTTTTGCAAGAGTGAGCCGCGATCTTAGCTGTGCAACAGACATGCCATCGCAGTCGTGCCCATCATCCGTGGACAGGGAACCACCGCATCCAGAAATGCACGGTCGGAGCGACGTCTTTAAAAAGGCGCACTGCACGACCGTGTTGCTCTTTTAGGAGAATTGCTTAAATTTATACGCACCGCTCTTGAAGTAGCGGTCCAGTGAAACGCCCAGGGATGGGAGAAACCCAGCTCGACCACTGCTGCTCGCGTTGTTACTCGCACTGGAACCGGGAGAAATCAGCCTCTCAGAAGACGGCAGCTTTCTCTCACTCTCTCTCACACGAAGTCGGAGGATGACAGCAAAACATTTCTTTCAGACTGCACATGAGGCTTCTGAAAGATTTGAAAAAAGGTGACACTGTTTTGAAAATGTGTGTAAGCAGTAGGAAAAAACTGTAGAAGACTGTGGGATTAGGGTTATGGTTAGTGTAAGTTGACATGTATTTGTAAACGTTCTTATAGTATAGAGAATGTTTATTGGTTGAGCAGTGTTACCAGATATTAAGCAGACAGTCTGCTAATACTCTAATGATAATTAGTTTGCATGTAGTTGCAATGTAACTTGTAGTCAACAAAATGCGCAAAAGGGACCATCAAAAGTGATAGCAAAAAAAATTATTGAGACTTATTTCACAGTTCCAGCTTGCTTCCTTTGAGATTGTCTAAACATAAAAAAATTTAAACTGCTAGAACTGTTTAATATAATTGTAAAAAGTCAGAATTCTATGTTTATGCTGCAGTTTTAAGATATATATTACCTCTGACATTAAGATTACATCTCACATTTCTATCCTTTCCTTGGAGTTTATTTCTTTCTTGCTATATCCTCATTTAGTTGCCAAACTTTCAATCCAAAGTATTTTACATTTATTTGTATTATTTGTTATATATTATTTATTTCATGTTATTTTACATTTAATTTTATTTATTAGAGACTGCGATTCAATAAAATATTTTTCCGAAAGTTGCTGCAGACTGAATATGATGATGTATTTCCAGCTAAAAACTGAATATTAAATGAGGGGAGGGGATTTTGGATTTGTGCATCTCCTCTCATTATTCACTTGCAGCAGTGTAACAGTTGTAAGGGTCATCAATTAAGGACTTCCTTTCCAGAGAGGACGCAAATGGTTTTTGATTAAAGATTACCAAAACAAACTTTTTTTTTTTCTTCAGTAGATTAACTTGTACAGATTGTTAACTTATGCACAATATGAGTAACAATATGCACTAGCCAAATAAATCAATACATTTTGATTTAATGGTGACTTTATGAAAATGAAGCACCTTAGATGAGCCCTAAAGATTTATTTATTTTTTTATCTCACATAAATAAAATAAAGGGGCTTGAGAATGATGAGAAAATCATGCATGTTAATAATCATGAAAAATCAACACAACGTTTTGACAAATGAACCACCGACAAACTTAATGCATGAGATCAGATTTAATTTTGTTGTCATTTTTCACACCACAAACTGCTATGAAAACTCCTTTGGATTCGAATTCTATTGGTTTTTGTGTTAAACGCTCAATTCAAACTGAATTCATTATACCGCGGGCCTATTTATGTTTGCTATACAAAGCCACGAAAAACCTGCAGAAGAATTTAACATATTTATAACCCCTCTACTCTATATCTCTTTATTTCTCTCTCTCTCTCACGTATACACTCTCTCTCAGATTGTACCAAGTCAGTAACCCAAGCCATGGGTACTTTGGCATGGCCTTTGCCATGAAAAGAGACAACATAATGGAGGAAATGAATGTGTGAAGGATGAATTCTTTCAGGAAAACAACTGGGTGCAATTTGGCCCATGGCCCTGGGGGTCGACTTAATAGAGTGAAACCCCCAGCCCCCATTCAGTTTCTGAGAGACTATTAACTCTTAACAACTCCCTCGCTAGGGCTTCATTATTTATTCTGTTCAAGCTTTTCTTTGCCCCTTCCCTCTCTCTGTTTGCATTCTCCATTTTATTGTCTTTGATTGATATTGCACTTAGTTAATCATTTGATGTTGTTGTGTTTGGTAATTCATGGTGACCACTGCCGAGTGCACTCTTGACTTGATCTCATCTCTTGAAGACGTCTCGCAATAAAGCATCATCAGCTGCTAACACAAAATTTGCAGGGTTCCTGGGAAGTAAAAGAAACAAGTAGGAAGCTTAAGAATTGCTGTTCATTTAAATAGACTGCTATACCATATACACAAGCATAGCTCTGGGTTGCTCCTTCAGTCTATGAAAGAACACATTCAGTTCAAAACAAGTTTAATGTAGGCTTTGAACAGGCTGACATTAAATGGAACAAAAACGATGAAAAATGTTCTTAGAAGATAATCATATATTTGAAGGAATTTGCATCGCTTTGACATTTATTTTTGGAATGTGGGGATTAATAGGTTAATGCAGTGTAGTTAAATTGCTCTGTAATCTATAACAGCAGGGTAAACTGTCTGGTTTGAAAAGCAAAGTGTAATGCAGTGTTCTACGTTATGGTATATGTATTTAGTTTGAAAAATCTATTTTAGTAGTGATTTAAAAAGCAGCATTCATGCATATACACAACTACTTCAAAAAAGTACGTAGAAACTTAAATTAAAATAGTAATTGTGATCTTTGAACTGTCTTCTTTTTTCTTCCAATTCTGGATTTATATCTTATAATTAAGTTGTGAGACATAAACTCTGAAAAGCAAGAAACATTTTTTATCGTACACTTTTATTTGCCTCACAGTTTCTGTTTTGTAATTCTGACATTTTTCTTTCACAATCCTTTCTAATTTCAAATGTATTTTTTTTTCTTAGAATTTATATTTTATTTTCCACAGTTGTGAGTTACAGAATTAAATAAACATGTGACTAAATATGTAGGCTACTATTTCAATAAAAAAAAACAACAACATACACATAATGTTGGGGTGAAATTAAAATATAAATTGACTTTTTTTAATGCAAAAAGGAGCAGTAAAACCCTACTCATTCACTCTATACCCACATCTAACCTGAAACAAACAAAACAAAAAACAAACATTTAAACAGATCTACAGTCTCATTCTCTGTGCAGTCAAGCCTTTCATTCCTTAAACAGCACTACTGCTTGTTTACTTTCATCTCCTCAGGGGTTAAATCTCTAAAAGCACATACCAACACATCGGTTGTCTGCTCTCTTGAGGCAGAGGGATGATCAATAGGAAACTGCCATTGATGACTTGTTTCTTTAAATCGAACCTATAAATCCTTCTGGTCAGCTCCTTCAATAGGAGTGAAGCTGAGATGAAGAGCGAGTTGCTCTTCAGGGTCAGTGGAGCCATTGAAGTTAAAATGGCCCTCCACAGCAGGCCGGTCCTCGCAGCTGCCCTGTGACCGTGGAAATTAAGTTATGCCCCGTGTCAGCAAGTTTTCTTCTTCTTTCAGACTCCCTTTCTGCTTCAATCTATTCCTTCGGTGCTCAGTTAAAAAAAAAAAAAAAGAATTTTCCTATTCGTATTTATGAGAGAGTCTGTAGACACAAGGAGAGAAGCTCAAGTGGAGTCTTGGAGGAGTATTCAGAGTTGGTAAATAGACATAATGGGTGACTATAGGACAGAATGAGGTATTGTGGGGTTGTAAGTGAGAAGGCTCAGTACACTTGGTCAATGTTAAGTCAATGGCCTCTCGTTGAACACAAACACAAACAGGTCTGCAGGGCTCCAGTGGAAGCCTCAGTTTTTTCTCCACCCTCTTCATTCACTTAGCCTCCTTGTCCTTCCTCCTTCCTTCGACATGCGCTTGTGTTTTGCTTGTCTGTGGGATAGTTTATTTGTCCTGTGGTCGGATAAAGAAGCTGGATGATGACTCCTGCTTCTGTGGGTGAAGGCGTGTGTCTGAAACAGCTGCTCACTGCTGACAATTCGGAGCAGGACTGATCTTTTTAATGCTGGATCAGACACACAGGTTTTTTGTTTGGTGAAAAGAGGCTAGGGAATGCTGAAAATAATTAGAGGACAATTAGACACTATATTTACTGTTTAATTAAAGGAACACTCCACTTTTTCTGTTTTTAATTGGCTCATTTTACAGGTCACCTGCAGTTAAACAGTTGAGTTTTATCATTTTTAATCCATTCAGCCAGTCTTTGGATCAGATTAGACCATTAGCATCTCTCTCAAAATGTTCAAAAAGAGTTTCAATAATTTTCCTATTTAAAGCTTGACTCTTCTGTAGTTACATCATGTACAGTAAGACTGACAGAAAATGAAACAAGAGAACATTAACAAAAGACAGAAAGTTTGCCTGTGGCTGGAAGGGCATCTGCCATGTAAAAAGATATGCCAGAGTTGGCGGTTCATTCCACTGTGGCGACCCCTAGGAAATAAGCTGAAGGAAAGTGAGTGAGAAAGTCTGCCTTATATTTTATTGTGTTTATTTGACAAACATCAAATTGTAAAAAGTGACATATATTTAAATATGATCAAAATACATCCTTGTCGCAAAACATGCAGTGACAATAGAAAGCCACTAAATTTAGTGACAAAATACCCAAATTGGCAAGATTGCTCTTCATTCAAAATGGAGACAGGTTGGATTTATGAGATTTTACTGAATGTTTGAGTTACAATGTTTAATCATAAGCTCTTTAAAAAAATACTTTTTATTATTTAAACATTATTAAAACCCACAGACAAATATAGCCAATTGTGTTAAACAAAAATATTTAAAAAAAATTAATATAGAGGTAAGTTTCCATCTTAATTCAATGATATAACAATGACAAGGGATTAAATGACAAACGTTATGAAACAAAAAAGAAATGTATGTTTGCTCTCTTGAAGCTATACACATACAGGTTGCTACTGAAAAAGATCCTTTATTGTTCATGACTAAACAAAATAATTGTGATTTATTTATCTGAAGGCCATGATGACAGAGAAATCCGCAAGAGAATGTGGCTGATTTGCCAGTTTTTCTGCTTTGAAAATGTTGTCTCTCTTGCAAAATTATTATAATTCCTTTCAGATTCAGTGCTGTTTCTCATTCCCTAGAAGCATTACCCAGCATTCCTTTCTTTCTGCCCAGTTTAGGAGCTTGTCCTTCAGCGTCTGCACGCTTCCCTCCCCTGTGCTGCCTGTCAGATGGATTTTATGGCTGTTGGTACAAAAAATGGCCTATGCTCTGCTCTAATAAAAAACAAATCTCCCTACATCACCTCATTATCCTCTTGAGTGAAAACAAGCGGCCAAACTTCTCCTCGTCGGCCATTATTCCCATAAGAGTGATCGAAGTTCTGTTGTAGGGCCAAATGTTACGACACACTGAATTGCTCCATTATTTTCATTTACCTGTATAGTTGTTCTTTATAGTAAAATAGTAATAAACATACAATTCTGCATCTCAAGAGCTCAAAACTCTTTGAACATATTGAAAATATTTTATGTTTAGGTTATACATTTACAGTACACACCAGTGGTATTTTGTATGCCTCAAAATGAGTTTTAAATTGTGTATATATATATATATATATATATATATATATATATATATACACTTTTGTATCTTTAGGGTACAGCGAGTTACATATTTGTACTTTTTAGGTACTAATATGTACATTTAAGGTACAAATGTGGACCTGATACAGAAGTGTAGTTTTTGAAAAGGTACTGCCCCGGTGACAGGTTTGTACCTTTATTTCTGAAAGTGTATGTGTATAACAGTGACAAGTAAGGCAAAGTGACCCAAAGTATTTTCTTCAGGTATATAAAGTTTATAAGTAACAATTCAATCAATCAATAACACATTATGGGTTTTCATGGTTCCCTGTAGTCAGGTAATGGTCACAACAGCAACAACAAAAAAAATACATTAAGAATTTTAAATACATTTATTTATATTGATATACTTTTATATAAAAATGTATTGATGTTTATTAATATTGCTATAATTTTATTCATATTTTGAGTATTAATTTAGCATATTTTAGTATTTAATTAATGTATCACTTTTTTAGCAGCTTTACAAACATCAGGTTGAGAGACGCTACAGAAATGGCATTTTAAAATGTGATTCCTCATTAACTGGAAAGAACAAACATGCTTCACTCTACAAAGCTCATATCAGTGTTTACAACAATGCTAACAAAAATCACAGGACTTTTTTTACATAGTTCCTACAATATAACAATGGGAAACCAAAGCTATACAGTGTGCAGATTCTCAGGTAAGTGATCTCTTTGTGACCGGCTTAATCCTGAGCATTCACACCCAGGCAAAAGCAGCAGACCCCTCGAGAGAGAGTAGGGACATGGGTCTTTTTACTCATTTCAAAGAGCCGTGAACTCAACAAAGGTCTTCCATGATGAAATCAAAGTGGCAGCTTGGTGAAGTAAAAAAAAAAGTGCCCTGATTTGTCTTGAAAGACCAAAGAACAAAAAGTAGGAATAGTTTCTTCCAGTCTAAAAAGGGAATATATGAACAGTCTAAGGGCAAGGAAAGGAAAGAACAGCCAAAATCAATATGGAAAACTAATAAACAATGTCACATCTTCAGTCTTATGACTTAGAAGCAAACAACTGTTACTTAAGAATAGGACTACAGCCAGAGATCTCGCTATTAAATAGCTTGTGCTAACTTTAAAGGATTAGTCCAAATCCTGTCCAATGAGCTTTCCGTTTCAGTGCTCAGCTGAAGCTCAGCCATACCAACTGTCTTCATGTCTCATCACTTAGCACATAATTTCTCGTTTGACAGCAACAGTTCTTCAATCTAACCTATGCTTCAGCACCATCATAAAAGCATGGAAATTTTATGGGCTAAGGAATGGTTGCAAAATGTTGCTGAAATATAACTCGAAAGCCCCACTGTGAAGTATCCTGTAGTTTTCCCGTACCTCTTAACCAGTTTTTTTTTTTTTTTTGCCAAGAGATAATTGAAAGCACAACAAGTAAAGTGTACAGCCTCAAGGTAATTGCTGCATTATCCACACAGATAATGAAGCAAATATTAAATTAAATGCTAACATTGTTGTTTGGTCACTTTTGTTAAAGTAGAACCGTTACTGAACTTCATATAGTAACATAAGAAAACACAATGAATTTAGAGTAAAATTATAATATGCATTTTAGATAGCATTTGTTATAAAAAAAAAAATCTCATGTGACCCTGGACCAAAAAAACAGCCATAAATGTAAGTTTTTTGGAAATTGAGATTCATGCATTATCATGCATTATTAAAAATCAAAAAACAAGCTTTCCACTTGTGTATGGTTTGTTAGGTAGAGATAAAACTGAGGGTTCAAAAACATAAAACATACAGAGAAAATCATGTTCAAAGTTGTCCAGATTAGGTTCTCAAGAATGCACTTTACTAATAAGTTATTACTAAGTTTTGATATATTAACAGTAGGAAATTGACGACATATCATCATGGAACATGATCTTTACTTGCTATTCTGATGATTTTTAGCATAAAAGAAAAATCCACAATTTTGAATCACACAAAGTAATTCTGTCTTTTGCAAAACAAGTTTTTTCGACAGGTTTGGAGTAACATTATAATAAACATTGTAAATAAAACTATACAATTTTTTGTAAATAGAACTTTTAATAAAAATCTAATTTGTCAATTGTCTTTTTCTATCACATAAATATGTCAAATGCATCAGTTAAAAATGCATTAAGTGCATAAAATACTCTCCATTCTCACCAACAATATCTCTGCAGGAATGTTACATCAAGAAAAAAAATCCATCTTTTATTGAACAGACCGCAGTGACAAGACTGGTTTAGATGCTCGATTTCAATTGTTCCATCCTATTGGCCATTCTGAGTGCTCTGTCATTATTTCATAAGGCACATGCTGGGCTCCATTGCATGAACTGAAACTGAGCGCAAGAGAGAAAAAAAGTGTGGACTTGGACTACCCCCCAAAGATTATGAAGTATACGGGTATGCATAGAGTATGGGGACCAGGGGCCAGCGGATCTTTCCCACATGCTACCCCGTGGTTCGGCTCTGAAGAGGTGTCAGCGAGCTCTAGAGGAATGAAGTGCCTGAGCATTGTGCTGTTGAACTATTATGTGCTTAACATTACCATGACAAAAGTGCCACTCGACTTCTCCTCCATTCAGCTGGCTGAAGGGCCCTTGTCCCCACTCTAATAAAACATTTTGCAACCATCACCCCCATTTGAAGACCCTGGTGACAAGAGTGGGAGAATAAGGGTGGTGGGTTTAAACAGCATGGAGTTGAGAGACAGAGAGAGGCCTAGCTGAACACGATTAAACGACACAGGCAACAATACGTATATGCATATATGCACCCTCGAGCCCCAGATTACACACAATATAAAAAACAGTTTACCAACAATCAAGCATGCCATTACATCATACTGAGTACTTGGCACAAATTTGTTCATGTTTGGAAATGGAAACAGACATAACAACGATTGCTACAAATCGTAAGGAAGCTAATAATAATTTTAAATGGTAGCAAAAATTCTAATAGCGAATGTGTGGCAAAATCACAGTTTGAGTAGTCTCCAAAGTCTTTAGAAGCATTTCAAAATTTACCGTAGATACATTTACTGTTAGTATCTCTTTTTGAGGATATTTTGCCTAAAGAAGAAAAGAAATGAACAAACAAAAAAAGAGTGTAGTGTTTAAAGTCCTACACAGACCACACCCTAATTGTAGAAGTAAATAAATAAATAAAATGGACTAGTAAGCCTCTACAGCACATATCTGTGTACATTTTACATAATTTAGCTTAAAATAATTAGTTAACCATGTTTCAACAGCTTTTAAAGTTGTAAGTTGAAATTACTTGATTACTCGAACTTGATTAAAACTTCTTTATTTTAAGATCGAAGGCAGGAACTTTTATTGTTTTGATATTTCTACGCATCATCCATTTCAGTATCTAAAAAGATCAGTCCACAGTAAAAGCCTAATACAAAACTGCTTACAAGATTATGAACTTGACTTTTATGTTGTCCTGCTACTGTTTCTCTGCTAGTTAAGATGAACTAATGTCTTACTTTATATTTGCAGCGGTGCTGTGCAGACAAAGGCCTTAATGCAAACACAGTGATTGAAAAATAAATAAACCTCTGTCTGTCTTGGCCCAGATGCAACACGGACACCCCGGGGAAAAGCCACTCACACTTTTGTGTTCACATTCTAAAAATATCCAAATATCAGCGTTTATGCCTTCAGCAAACACTTCTGTTTGCTAAGTCGTGTGTCAGTGCTTCAAGCTCCTTATGTGTGTGATACTTAATCGGTTCCTGAAAAGCTCTGCTGCGCTAGCTAGCATCCACGCATGGTCACACATGGAGTCAATACAGCGAATCCTCCTGATGATGTCGTGTCAATCATAAATAAATTACACATACTCGGTTTGAGTCTTTGTACTTTAGTTTTTATGCCTTCTATAAAAAGAACATCACTGAGGCAGTCATACAGTGGATTTAGACATTTCTACACAGTAAATAGTTCATCTTAGATAACACATTTAAAAGATTCTCTGGAAATCTGTACACTGTACAATATCTTAAAAGAAAAATAATTACAACAAACATTTAACTTCCCTTTAAAGCTGGAATCATCACCCTTTGTTTTACTTTACGACAAAAATAAAGTTCTTTCTCATGAGTCTCTGGGTTTGGAGTTTTTTTTAGAAGGTTTATCAAATGCAATATAGAGATCTACTCCTTATTCATTCCAGCATTCCAAACACTTTTTTGTACAGAAGTTACTTATCCAAAGTCTTTTGCAACTTTATAAAAATACTTTACATATTTAAAATCTAGTTTTACATTGGCAGTGCACAGTTTTATCATTACAACTTTCACTGTTAAAATGTCTAGGTAACAAAATAAACATTTTCTTTCTATATCTTTAAGGAAATAAATTTGTCTTTTACAAAATAGCACTTGAAACAGGCAAGTTGGTGTTTAAGGCAGTTGACTGACCTAAAATAATTTGTATCCCTGCTCCTAATTATTTTCAGAATCAGAATTTTATGTTGATCATAAAAAATTACAATAGACAAGGCATTGTTTACCTGGGCCGAATCTGTAACAGTAAATTTGCATAGTGAATCAAAACACGTTTACAATGTGGCGATTTCCACATAGCAACTTAATGTCACACAAAGTTTAACTTGTACTCTTTGGAGAAAAATCAAGTCAAGCTGTATTTAACATTTACTCATTAAAGCAAACTCAAAACTATTTTATGCAATGTACTTTATGTTTGCTAGCAAATAATCCAACAGTAACTATTTTTGTATTTTAGAGGGTTCATTAGGCATCAGTATGTATGCATTACAGTGACACGCAACTAATCCTTTATTATTGGCATGAAAAGTCAAATACATAGTAGAATCTATTAAACTGATAACATTCTAATCTTTTTCAATTTTATTTGTATATCTAATTTTATTCAACAAATAAGTAGCCATTATGACTTGTCATTACATATTACTTTTTTTAATTGTAAGTTGTAATGGAATTGCTACTTGTATTTGCTAATTTCTAATTGTCTTCTACAAATATTAACCATGCTTTATTATAGTAAAAGTGCAGTAACCATGTTTTTGGTGCAGTGGTTACAAGTAGTATGTGGTTTAGTTTTTACTACAAATACCATTGTTAAACTATAACTACTGAAGCAAACCATGGTGAATTTGTGGTCATCATGGTCACACTACAATAGCTATGTTTTGTTGTTGTTTATTTGTAGCAAACCCACGGTTACCTAATGAACGCCTAATAAAGTAGAAAATTACCATATCCATGGGATTACTTACTTTAAAAGTCTAACAAAAGCTAAAAAGTTTTAAAGAATAAATGTTGACACAGCTTGCCATGAAAGAACTGGAAAGCAGAAGAAGAAAAAGATGACAAAATGCACTATTCCCGAACAGCCGTTGGAGCAGATCATTATCTCGACTTCAAAGTGATCAAGGAAGCGGCACTAGAGCCAAAATGGATGCCACCACAGTCAAAACAGAGCATGCCACAAAAGCAGAACCTGTGTTCCTCGTGGGCTCTGGCTCTAGGAAATCCTCATCACCGGGCTCGTCATCGTCCAAACCGCTGGAGCCCTCCTCGTCTACGGGGGGAGAGTCAAAGCAAAGCGTTCTCATACTAGTTTTGATAAACTCGCATATAGTCCGCTCCGTTCCATCACACACGCAAGTATCCAGGAGTTGAGCTTTGGGGAGTTTGCGCATGTAAGCGATGACATTGCGGCACTGGTTCGAGCAGCTGGAGCCGCTGAAGAGTTTCATGCAGTGTAGTAAATAATCGCTCATCGCGCTTCGGCACTGGCTGTCCTTCTCGCACTGGCGCCGGGCTTCGGTGCAGCCCATGTTGCTGGTTTTGGGCAGGCAGGGCTCAATGGCTCGTTTGATTTCCCGGCAGCGCGGGTCCTTGTTGCAGCTACAGTCCTCCAGCGCCGGGCCGCTCTTGGTCAGGTTGAGTTGCACCAGCGACGAGATGCAGTGACTCGGACACTTCCTCCTCTGACCGCTCAAGATTGAGTCGCAGGCGTGCAGATACTGGTCATAAGCGTAATGACACTCGGGCTCCGACTGGCAGTTTAATATCGCCTGCCAGCAAATCAACCGACCGCCGTGGTGGTTGGAGGATGCGATGGAAAAACAGCAAAAACACACGAGCGCACACGCGAAAGGCCAAACGAATGCGCGCGCGTTCCGGACCAAATCTGCACAAGTTGCCATATCGAAGCGTGTGATCGTTTGGCTGGCGTCAGGTCAGTTTCAAGCAGATATGTTTCATATTTCCATTGCATCTAGTGAGGGAAAAATCCCTCAGCTCAGATCATGTTTGTGCAAGGTCTATCCGAATATAAAAAGTTTGTTCCACAATTGGTAAACCTATGAAAATCTTTTCCTGTAATCCATGTTTTGTTTTGTTTTTTATAAAAAAAAAAAAAAAGAAAATGAAGAAGGTGGATTTGCGGAAAGTGCTACGGGCTTGTTCACTCCATCTCCCCGGCTCGTGTCCGTGTGACAGCGCGGTGATTGCTCCGTCCACCTCCCGCTTTTCTTGCGGGCAGAAGTGAAGAGCTCACGAGTTCGTCCTCTCGCGTCTAGCGCTCACATCCAAATGCGCTCGCGAGCCTCGATCCTCGCGCTTTCCCGACCGAGCTGATACATTCACGGGCGTGCGCTTGTCGTCCGTCATTAAGCATGCATCGGGACCCGAACAGATAATAACACTGCGTTCAAATTTACACACTGGCCCCTTTCTGACCCGCTAGTTTTGCTTTATCCATTCTACTCCTGCGGAAGTTTTAGGGATTCCTATTGGTGAGACCGTTTGTTGTTGCAAATCTCGACGTCAAGTTGGGGGCGGGATGATGGGGGTGGGGCGTGATGGGTCAGGAATGGTCTTTCTGAAAGGTTTGGATTACCTCAGAGCAGAAAGTGAGTTAGAAAAACCCACCGTACTGTTGTTTCTCAGTCTTTGCTCCATGCCTGTATGTATATGATGCGCGTATTTGGGCAGTGTCACAGCTAATGATTTCATGATTATGCATGACTGACCACAGAGATTAAGTCCAAGAAACTTTTATTGTGTTAAAGAACAACCAGCAACTTTGTTGTTGAACAATATTGCACTTTCTTCTAGTTTTGTGAAAGTTTTCATAAAATATCTATGCCTAATTCAAGCATCTCTTTTTTCACTGCATGCAAATTGTACAATGATTTAATAGTGTTTGCAGGAATTTTAAACAGCTGCTAAATTCAATGCAAATTCAAGTTAATCGGAGGCAGCTTGTCCAGGTTTGTCTTGAGCAATGTAGATTGGCAGCTTTAACACACTTAGATAAATGTCAGTTATAAGCATTTTATTTTTACAATAACATAAAAAGTTTGCACAAATACAGTACATAGACAAAACAAAATGTCAAACATTAGAGCCCCCATTAAATTATATATAGTTTATTTATATACATAGCATATTGGATTCATTTCTTAATTAATATGAAAAAGTAAAAATACAGGGAAATAATATTCCAATATACTCATCATAACAGCTGTGTAAAGAAATCAAGGCAATTGCTTTAGCTACTATTAGAATATATTAAATAATAAGTGATTATACTAGTTTTTTATTATTATTAACAATGTATTTTATTACAAGTGGATATGAAAATAGTTTAAAGGGCAGTGACAAAATACAAAGATTTCAAATGATAATTAGTATTTTATGGTTATATACTGATCATAAATACTAATAGAGAATGAATGATGTTACACTTAATGATAATTAATTGGGTATCTTCTATAAATCATAGTAAAAATGTACAGTTGTATTTTTTTATGTCAGATAGATCATCAAGTCAGTTTTATACAGCTTAAGTTTAACTTCCCATGTATGGACATAAAATCACGTACAGGTTTTCATAAAGGAAAGTAATAAATGTGTTGTGGAAAGTCCATTTTCAGATGTTACTGCATTATGGATTTATTTCAATGGATATAGAATTACCTCAGCAACAGTTGGTCTCTACTAAAACACAAAGCTAAAATATCATGCCAGGTTTCATTTTATACATTTTCGTTCTTTCAGACAAGATCTTATGAAAATGAAATCTTATATTTCACAGTCCGCAAATGGAAAATGCATTTTTGGTGAATGTCATTTCAGCATGATCCAGGAGAGGAATGCGTTTGAAAATGATAGTTCCTGGCTCATTGCACCGTGTCTAGTCGATTACAATAGAAAAAGACACGCTGGCTAAGAGCAGTAACATCAGCTCTGGGCTCAGATATAAAACTTAATGGTGAGCCATGAAAAAAAACTGGACTGCTTATGTGTAAAATGATAACATGCAAGTTCACACTTGAACATGAAAAGAGGGCATTCGCTGATGCTTATAGGCCAGAGGATCAGTGAATCCACCTTGCACAATGAGGGTTTGTGTTTCAAACACTGCTCTGGAGTCAGGAATGTACCTTTAGGCCACTGTGCACCGAGCTTCTGACCCTAAACAATGAACTCAATGTCAGTTACGGATGGTCAGATCTGACAATAATGTTTTCACAACTGAGCTCCAGGTGATGGATGTTGGGAACTCTATCCGTGAGTCAAACGCCCTGAGTGCACGATGAGTTGATCTGGAGATAGTATCCAACAAAGAAATACACTTTATATCAAATTTATTCTTGTAAATATGCCGACAAAATAATCTCATGCCATTATAAGTTATAGTTGGTAAATTACCACAGTGTATATCTAGTTTGTATATCTAACGTACTGCACTGTAAAAAATTGAATGACAAAAAGTGCTTTTTATGTTGTTTTAACTTATTTTGATAAGTTAATCAGGTTTCAGTGGATTTTTTAAGTTATACAAAGTTTAACTTAATATTTTTATTCAGTTTGATTGATGTAAGTTGAGATGACTAGCAAAGTTCATTTGATTCAACTAAATATTTAAAGCAGCCCTTTTTTTTTACAGTGTGTACAAATTTGAATAATACAAGATCTACAGATATAATCGTACTTAAGATGCTGCTTTTTCATTTTTGCTCCATATTTATGGAATGACTTTCAAGAAACACTGCATACGGAATCTGTATCATCTATTGCTATGTTTAAAACTATATATGTTAAAGTCTTTAATAAGTGTTTTTTGCTGTATAAAATACATCACACCTATATGGAGATTCCCTGTAAACCACCAATGCCAACATACGGGAGGTAGGAGAGATATTGTATCTCAATGAGACTTTTCTGGTTAAATAAGTAAACAAGTAAATAAAAAAAGCTGCATCAAACACTTTCTTCCCATTTTCTCTTAATACCTTAATCCCGTTCAGTTAAAGCTTTACTTGGATTTAAAGGAGATCTAAATAGAGAGAGGAAAACATTTATAAACAAGTGTTTTCTTTGGCAGGCTGCATTTAAATAAGCCAGATGCTCGTGCAAGAGAGGACTGCATGCCTTACTTTAAATGGGGAATCATTTAAATTAACAGCATACAGCTTTAAATGGGATATGGGGAAAAGACAATGGAGTCGCAGTAGAAATTAAGTTGTTTCCTGCTCATTGTAAGAGAAATTTACTTGGGAAACATTAGCTTGACTAGTTTGTGATATCATGCCTATGCCAAATAAAACCAAATAAAAAATAAACACTACGAATGGTGTTTTGTACATTTAGGTGTCATAAATGTTTGTTGATACAGCCAAATAAGAGGGTACAAAAGACAGAAGAATGGGGTTTTCAAGAATCAAAACAATAAAAGCATAATTCAGTTTTCATTTAATTTTTGTGTATTAAAATGTGTCCTGTTTTTTTTCCTGAGCAGAAATAAATAAATACTTAATTTATTTTTACATGATTTACAGTAAAACAAAATCTCTGTTCAGTGTTACAATAGCTTATTTAGCAAATAAAAACAAAATTCTGGTCAGGCTTATTTAGATCAGTTTAAAATATGTTGACAATTTTTGAATTAATATATAGGTTTAAGTAATTTTAATTAAAAAAATATTTAAAACATTAGAATAGACAATTTGCTTAATTTAATATGCTTTATATGTATGTATAATCACTTTTTTGCATTTATGAATAATATTTTGCATATGTTAGAAACTTAAAGGACAAATACTATTGCTTAAAAGCTTAATCAAAAGTAAAAGAAAAGGTTTTCTCTCATATTCCACTTTTTTGAATGTTATATGTATGTTTATGATTGTTTGCCTAATATTTTGTGCCCTAAAGCATTACTGTCATATTTTACCGGTTGTCATACAATCATTATAAAACAAACTAAATAAATCACAGAAAATGACTATAATTTTAAAGCTCAAAATTCACTGCCAATTTAAAAGTTTATAATAAACAAGACATTTTATTTGGCTAAAACATTGTATCCATGGTATTTATTTATTTTTTCTAATCTAAGAATACCTTTCTTACACTTTTGGAGGACTTAATGAGAAACAGATTCCTTACAATAATCCGTGGGGTGCTGTTGCCAAATTCCTGACCGTGATGGATGACCCCAAACAAAAACTTGCCCGTGCTGTAATTAGAATACGCTCAGCTTTTTTTCCCTCTTTTTCTTTCCATTGTATCAGAGCTATACTGCAGGAACAATAGCAAAAACACTGAAATTATGCAGCTAGGACATGAACTCCATTATAACAATATGACTAAAGTGGCATAATTCAGTAATGTGAAACATATCACTGAAAACACATAAACATACACTCTCAGAAATAAAGGTACGCGAGCTGTCACTGGGGTGGTACTTTTTCAAAAGGTACACATTTGTACTTAAAGGGTCCATATTGGTACCTCAAAAGTATATATTAGTACCAATTTCTTTTAAGAGGAACACTTTTGTACTTTTTAGGTACTAGTATGTACCCTTGAGGTATTAATATGGACCTTTTAGGTACAAATTTGTACCTTTTGAAGGTACCACCCCAGTGATAGCTCGCGTACCTTTATTTCTGAGAGTGTACTAACAGAAAACATATTCATCTATTAATAAGTAAACATATTGTAATATATATATA